>UCOJ01000381.1:0-114496 GCA_900474305.1 Cecidostiba fungosa
GTTTCATAAAATATCGTACGATACTAGGGGGGTAAAGGGATTTCACCCTCGTAGGGACTGATCACCCTCGCTTCGCTCGGGCGATAACGTCCCCACGAGGGTGATACTACTTTACCGCACTAGTGTCATAATATACTATTATAAATAGCTAAATATTTAGCTACGTAAAAAGGGAGGCTAGCGACAAACTTTGAAATGAACAAGGTTCGGTTCGGAGCGGAGCGCTCTTTTCAGCTCTATTTCTGCGCTCTTGATAGTTCCCAAAAACGGTTCTACTCCAAGCGTAGCACTCTTTCCAGAATTAAAGAAGCGGTTCGGTTCGGAGTGAACCGTCTCACAAGAACGGTTTGAGGAGTCGGTTTCTCGGTTTCTAACCCTGATTATTATGTTTATATTATTTATTATGATTATAAAAACTCAAACGTTCTAAATTTTTTTACATTCGATTTATATGCAAGCGTTTTCAGATTGTAAAAAAGATTTTTCAACTAATGAAATGTGAAAAATGAACAAAACTGCTTGGATTGTTTATACAAAATAATTAATCCAATCTTTCTGAAAAAAGACAGTACTTTTAATTAATAGATTAAAGTATTTAAGCACGGTATTCGATTCCTCGTATATAACAGCAGCTTATGGAACACTATCATTCTTACATTACATTACATTATAATATCCCATTACATCATAAACCAACAATATCGAAATCTCATACCGTACTGATATGTTTTCCAAAATAATAGAACGTGAAATGCACAATTTAAATTATAAACGATTAAAATATGCCAAAAACGTATAATTTTTTAATACATCAACGCGTTTATAGCAATTGCATGACCTAAGTCCGCACTTATATGTCACGAATCGGTGTAACATGGCGGACATAGGACATGCAGATGCTATAAAATAGTTTACACCCTTGGAAACTTACACAATATACTAATACGTACCACTGCTACAAGGCGAAATAGTTTACGTAATTTACAACTATTGTCCGTTTATTATAATACTACCAAAGCTACATGTACGATTTCTCAATTACCATCGGCAGTATGAAAATAACCTCGTGGAGGGACGATCATCGGAAACCATATACAGGCATAGAGGTGTCCGATCCGCAATACGCTCGCTTCCGCAAAACATATAGATACAATACTCTGCACATAGCCATACATACCTTCCATTAAATACACACCGCCGGGGGCCCCGTGCTGCAGCAACTAATCTCAACCCGCTGGCGTTACCTCCTCTCTCGCGATGGGCGCATTCCACCGCCTCGCGCCAAGTGTAATCCTCGTATGTATGTATCTGTGTGTATCTGTATACCTATATGCACATAGTTACCGATATCTATACACTCACATACACAAGCCGTTCCGATGACGCCTAGTCTAAGGCGCGCGCGGGTATAAGCTCCGTTATATGCTATAGCTGATGCCGGCCCCGTCCGGTTATACACACTTATTAGCTTGGCCGATCCGATCCGCTGCTTTGCGCGCGCAGTCTCTCGCCGTCGCTGCAGCGGCTCGCGCGCGCGCTCCTACACTGCCAATATTTTTCTGCAGTTTTTTTATTCTTCTCTCTCGCTCCCTCCTGCGGACAGGATAGTAAACAAGCACCGCGTGTTCGTGTTTGTTGATTCATCGAAGCAGTGCGTGCGAGTTAACGGGACAAGTGCAAGGGCGGTCCATCTGCTGCAGCTTCGATTCTGAGCAAGATGCCCGACGTCATCGAGGACGAGATCAGGCATGTGCTCGCGGGCCAGAGCACGCGCGTTGCCGACGACCTTTGCGACTACAGCCTGGAACAGCAGAACGAAGCAGCCGGTCTGTATCCTTTTTTTCTTTTCTTCTTTACATCTTGTATATTCTGATACAGTTTTGTGGATCTCAGTATATCTATATTCTATATTAAACGAGATGTTTTGAATGCTCCACTGCACGCGCCCGCTCCACATATGTATTATCTCTCTCTCTCTCTCTCTCGCTGCTGCCGCCCAAGGCAAGAATTTCTATTCGCGCCTACTTTTCTCTCACTACTGCACATAGGCGCACTTGCATATATGCAAATCGTTCGTTGCAATTGCGACGTTTTCTCGCCCACGCGGAGCTTTTGCAACTTTATACTGGAAATCGATGCTGCTGTTGCAGAAGATACGAGAGAAAACCATATACAACTGCATCATCGTATAATGGAATACGCCCATTTGTAGGTTATAATGTGGGTTAATTAGAAACTCTCCGCTCGCTGCATCAGTAGAAAGTTACATCTCCTTAGCTCTCTTCCCAGTGTGTTTTTACTTTTATGAAAATCATAGGATTGCCGCCGACTACTGCGCGCCATAGAGATATCGTTGATTGATGCCGTTCCGCGCCAGCTCGGACGAAATGTTTTCACTGTATAAGTATTATATATACTTATAGGCGCGCTTTAATGACTTTTTCTTTGCTGACTTTCTTTCGTTTATTTACATAAAGTTTTCTACTAAGGCTGATTACTATACTATACTTGGAGAGCGTAATGATTCTGTGGGTTTTGGAAAAATAGGTCGATTTCAAAATAAATAATTCTAATAGAATCAAAGAATCTCTTTATGCATGCAGTTGTTTCCTTGCTTATATTTTGAAACTTTCAATTTCACTAATTTTTAAACAAATCCAACTTATTCTTGATCCTTGACCTTATAGCTTTTGTTATTCATCAACAAAAATTTACGGTAAAATTTATTTTGCAGAGGCCAATGGAATTAAGCCAGCAGTGAGTTCATCCTATGTTCCAGTTTGCCAAAAAACTGTCACCTACATTGTAGCTGCTGTACTTATTAACGAACACGATGAAGTACTGATGATGCAAGAGGCAAAACCATCCTGCATGGGAAAGTGGTATTTGCCTGCTGGTCGTGTGGAGGCAAATGAAAATCTAATTGATGCTATGAAGCGAGAAGTTCTGGAAGAAACTGGTCTCTTAATGGATCCAAAATCACTGATAATGGTTGAATGTGCCAGTGGATCATGGTTTCGATTCGTCATGACTGGAAATATTGTTGGAGGCAGCTTGAAAACTCCAGATCAATCTAATGAAGAATCTCTGCAAGCATGTTGGGTTCGAGAAGTCACAAGCTTACAACTGAGGTCAAGCGATATTTTGACACTTATCCAAAAGGGTAGAGATTTCATTAAAAAAGTAAATGGACCATGGCATTCACACATTTTGCCAGTTGAAAAGGCCCGCAATAAATTGTACTTGCGATTAATTGTGTGCATAAAAAAGAAAGCAACGTAAGTTCAATAACTAGGAAAAGTGAAAAAATATGTAATAAAATTCACAATTGCTTAAATTTTCTTTTATCAACAGGAACAGACTTCATGTGCTAATGTCTGAGAAAACATCTTTACATCTGCCAGTCTGTGAAATTAATCCATCAAGAAATTTGCACTCTACTCTTCATAGGTTTATGGTGGTAGGTCTATTTCCATATTGTCTAATAATATGCATCAAGTCCAATATGATTCTAAAATTCATATTGAATTTTTTAAAGGAAATCTTTGGAGAAGGTATTCCACAGCACAAACCACACGGTTTACTATCAGTAGAGTTCAGTGGTACTGGAGAAGGAGATGGCCTTTGTTTGACATTACTCATATCATTCAGGCCTCCACTAGAAGAGGTCTCTATCAGTGGAAAATACATATGGCATGAGCTGCCACAGACACTAGCAGAAACAATAACAGCACGATTGCCTCGTAATATGACAATCCCGCTTAGCGTAGTACGTTGATCATATCAACGAATTATTTTTCAAATAGCTATTAAGTGTTATGACTTTTTCTCTACAAATTTTTGACAGAAAGAGCATTAAAAATGACTCAAGATTATTATGTACAATAATGAATGCAGCCAGTTTGAGAGATTTATTATGGTGATTAGCAATATTAATCTTAAAATTTAATAGCATTTTAGATCTAACAAACTTTATAGTCAGATAGTATTATATCAAGTTTCTATAAAAAAAGGAAGATAGTTTTTGAATATCATTTAGAATAAGCTTTAATGATAATGAGAAGCTATATTTAGAGTAACAGATGTACATATTTTATAAATATCAAAAGTGCTTTAAAATTATAAGTGTTGTTAAAAGTATCTAATACACAAATTAAATTAGCAGTAAACAATATTTGGATGAGGATAATATTAGCATATCAAATACAACTTTTGATATCAATTAAATTTTGTTTGATTGGTATTGAACATGGTTCTTATTAGAATACTTGTCTATGACAACACTGATACTGATATAAATTTTTCTTCTGAAAATGAAGATTGCGCAATAATAACTTTATTATCACCTTCAGTAGTCAGCTAGATATCACATATTCCTGATATTTATAGAAAAAGTAGTACGACATAGTAATAACACTTTTGAAGAAAGTATTTCTAGACAAATTTTTTAATATAATATATAGCAAATAGTGATATTTTCGTATCAAGAATAAAATATCTTCAACTAAACGTTGTTTAATTATAATTAATAAAAATATTATTTATTTTGTAATTATGTATTTTATTTTGTATCTATGAGATATAAGAAAGTGTAACAAAAATTAAGCAATGTTTTTTAAAATGTATATCTTATACTCAATCGTGCAATTGTAAAAAAATAGTTATAATGTTTATATGGCGGCTTGTTTTTATTTTATGTATACTTGATTATTGACGAAACCATTCATCATTTATTTATGTAATTATTAGTTAACCGAGTTATTTTATATTGTATTTTGTTAATAAAAGGTTTTTATTTAAAAATTATTTTCAAACGTTTTATTGTATCACAAAGTTTATAAAAATTGTATTAAAGAACAACATATTACATATTTTATACACTAGTATAGTTAAGAAATATCAACATTTTCTCGTATAAAAATAAAATGTAACTATTGAACATGTATACGTTGAACGTACAAGCACAAAGAACTTCATTACTAATATTTTGTACTTCGTTTTAAAACTTAATAGTCATCACTTCATAATTTATTAGACAGAAACAATTTTTTGTAAGTCAAAGAAATTATTATTAGCTATAAAAGTTATGCATTGGTAAATTGCGTTACGTTCGTGTTGTATAGAACGAGCTAATAATCTGTTCAGTAATCTCAATTTACCATTACTATATTGAGAATTATTACGTCTATGAGGTCTACTAGTTCTTTTTTCATCTTTGTGTATCTTTTTCTCTTTGGCTACTGATTTTCTGTCATCTTTTGAGGTAGACGCAGTTATTTTTGTATCGGTCGTTGTTCCAATATTTTCGGTAATTTTGGTTAATTCCAGCTGTAGCTCAGGTTGGTTTGGAGCTTCCTCTTCAGTCGCTTTCGATTTCTTAATAGGCACTTCTTCTGGGGGCTCGTCTGTGGAAAATATACAATATTTAGTAAAGTGTTTTTACGCATTCAGATTTGAAATTTAGATAAAACGTAATGTACTTACCATCGTCGGAGTCGCTTCCGTAATCGGCAACTAAACTCAAACTTTGAAGGGGAGGGACAACTGGCTTTGGTGATTCAATGATCACTGGCTTTTCAACAACCGCTGGCACAATTTGTTGAGCAGTTTCTTCGTCCTCGTCCGACAGCACAATTTGTTGGGCAGTTTCTTCATCCTCATCCGATAGCACAATTTTGCATTTTTTCACTCCTGGTTCTATAATTTCAACCCCTATTGCATCTTCCACTAAAGAATCATCCGAGTGTTCATTTGCATCTAACATTGCTGTAAATAAATATATAGGATATAGTTACGTATTGAGCAATATACCTTCGTTTAAATGTTTATTTTACATAAAGTTCTGTAAAAAGAAAAATTACCTGTGCCAGCGAATGGTAACAAACCCCTATAAACTTCGTGTTCGACGGGTTCTTCAGCAATTTTTGATTGCGTTGGTTTGTTGCGTTTTCGCTTACGTGTCTTTCGCTGTTCCCTTTTGGGTGGATTTCGAATCTTTCGACTTTCTACTTCATTTCGTATGACTTCTCCGCGTTTTTTCTTCTCGATTCGCTCATCCTCCTGGATTTTTATAGTAGCAGCTGTGGGGTATCGTCTTAAATCAATAATGTATTCAAATAAGTAAAATCCATCGAATCAAAAATAAAAACCGCAGTACCGAAGGTAATTTACCTCTTTCTCTCGGCTCTCCATTTTGCAATATCTTCGTCGCTCATCACATTTTTCATTCGCTCGTAGAGACCCGTGGCGTGTTGCATGCTAATGTGCTTCTCGACAATCTTCGGATGCGCCGTGAAAATGCAACCGTCGATTCTACAGGTCTGGTGTTCCTGGATGTGCCTTTCGAGCTTCTCCTCCGAATCGAAATCTCGATCGCAAACCTCGCAGTACGGATTGACTGGCTCTTCGTCTTCCGAGCCCATAGCGAAGAACTCGGCGACGTCTTCGTCGGTCACTTCCGGTATTTCTTCGTCGTTTTCATAGAGTTGCGCCTAAAAATTTCAAATTAATAATTGGCTCACAGGGAGCTGAAAGAGAAGCTGTATTACCGTACTGCAACCTATTCAAAAAAGACATACTTTCCATTGTTATAGATTATTTTTCAGGAAAAGGAAATCTCTGTTGCCCGTATTTAAATATGTACGTTTAATTGTAAATTTAATTTGATTAGTTTGTTTGATTAGTTATTTTCAAATAATTTCGACAGCATGTACACCGAAGACTTCAGGACAGTAAATAAGTACTTTTTAAGTTTGTTCAGAAAACTAGAAAACTTTAATTTTTTAACTAAAATGTTATTCTGAATAAGTTATTTATATAAGAGTAAATTTTTGTATTGTGTACAATTAAAAAATATATGGCAAAGAATACTTTCATTAAAGCACAAATACAAAATATCAATCAAGCAATGATAATCTTGAAATGACATTGTACTGTTTTGGTTATTTATAGATCTATCAAGAATTAAAAGTAAACATTTACTTCTAAAATTAGGATACAAACAATATTGTACAATGATTGGCATCAAGTAGACCACACATATACCATAGGAATTTTTCACAGTGATTGTTACGAATTTTTCTTACAAAAGTCAGCATATAAGAATCGTGGCTATATATAAAAGAAAATACACAATCATTCAAATTTGTACAAATATTTATTTTTACAATATATGGACTTGGATACAAAAAATGCCTTAAGCCATTTTTTTAATCTATACTTGTAAATTATTGAATAACTTGACTATTAATTATAATTAGCACAAAGTAATGATAAAAAAGTTACTTGTGACAAGTTCATATAATATTGCAATGCTGCAAGCTACATAGCACTGTACAGAAATCATTAGACAATAGAGTAACAAATCTACATATAATAGTAATCCATATATATTTTTTTCTTTTTATATATTTTTTGTTTTAATAGTGAATAAAATAAAAGTAAAATAACTTGGAGCACTGCACCACTGGCCAAAGAGCAATTAAGGAGCAAGTTTAGAAATACCAATTTTGAATTTGCGGGCCAGTTGCATACAGCCAATACACACATTATTTGAAATCTCAAAATCATATGCACAATAATTAAGTTGTGATTTATTTGCTTACAGAAAGAATGAACATGAATTAAAATGAAAGTTACAGTTTCATTTCAGTATTTATTTTCCAAATAAAATAATGGATAAACCACAAACCATCATCAGTTATAATGACAAAGCTTAGTATGTTATTAAAAATCTAATATTAAATCGGGTAAATAAATACCATACTGAAACAATTTCCCAGATACCATCTAATGTTAAATTTTCCTAAAACAAACAAATCGTTCATAGTGTACTATAGATTATTTTTATAATTTATTTAACACGGTTATATAACGTTATTTAGATCACTAGAACAGTATCGTCAATCTTTGTTTAGTTATCGCAATGTAATTACATTTATTTACTTATCTAAGAGACACCTTAAAAAGATGGATAATCAATTATGCAATGTAATGGCGTCTTTTCTCTAACATAGAAAACAAGGACACGCAAAATGTGCATAATATTTCATGCTTTCTGATAATTGATAAATTGACATATGTCACCGTTACTATGTTCTCAATGAGTAACCAAAAAGTGGAATAATAAATACGTATTTAATCCAAAGTTCTAAAGTGGCGTTTCAATTTTGACCAACTGCTCGAATAATTTAAGGAGGAGTAGCCTATGAAGCTTAAGACTTTGCCTGTTCGCTGGAAGGCTTGTTCTCCTCGTTAAGCTCCATTTGCTCTGTTTGCTCAGTTGTGTTCTCAGTTTTCTGAACACTTTCATTTTCAACTGTACTCTTATCAGCTGTTTTCTGAGTAACCTGTAATAAAAGGAATTTTTAAAACTATTGGCTCTCTACTAAGAAAAATTAACAAGTTTTAATCATTACTGCATTTTTCTATTTTACACAATATTAATTATTGGACATTTCAGAAGTAATGCTTTTGATTTTGGACTGCAACAGCTGGACTCAACAATTCATCCATCTTATGACTTTCACTGATGATCCTCAAGTTTTTTCATTAATGCAGTATGTATTTTTATTTGAATATTTTAAAAGCATGTGGTGATTGTATAACAAAAGTATGCTCATGAATGTACAAACATATTATCAATACCCAAATAAATATTGCAAACAATAAAAATAAACATAATTATGTATGACTAAGTTTTACAATTTGTTAAAAAATATTTTTGAATTTTTATTTTGACCCTATCAAAAATTATAATTGTTGGTATTCATATAAGTAGTCAGAGACAACAGCCTTTGATTAGAGCATTAATAAAAGATATTAATTATTGTACATTCATGAGGTTAGTTTTAACTTATCTTGGTTAGTAATTGTGAGAATATATTGCGATGTAAATGTAAATGTGTATGTATATGTGAATGAGATAAAAATACCTGTTCAGGATTTTTTGCAAGGAACTCATTTTTGGCATCCCTAATCATGCGAGTGACCTTGTTTCTCAAATCTTTGAATTCCTCCCATTCTTTGGCATCCTTATTCTTCTTAGCTTTGGCATAAAGCTTGTTTTTCTTCTGGATTTCACTGCGGATCTCGTCGGTCATCCATGGTTTTTTCAGTTCTAGTTCCTATATAAGATCAGGAAATAAGCGGGTGAACAAAAAAGCAACATGCAGGTGATAAAATTTCATATTATTTGTAAGCATGAAATTAAAACAATGGCAAAGGTTTTATCATAAATAAATTTAGAAGGATCTTCAGTATCGCAGATGAACAAAATTAAAATTTCATATGTAAACAAATAAGAAACTAAATATGTATATAAGTATTCACTAAATCACTTTAGTCATAGTAACAACTGTCTAAAAGTGAAAAACAAATCAAAACAAAAGAAAAGCTTACATCAAGTTTGTTGGCCTTCTTGGTTGGATTAGCTTTACCCTTGGCATTGACGTGATTGGGTGGGAACCTGGGCCTCATGTGTGGTAGTGCGTGCGGCGGAAGCATGCCTCTTGGTCCAGGTCTTATAAGTGGTCCTCTTGGGCCCATGGGTCCTCTGAGTCCCATGGGTGGCATAGGAGGAGGCATTGGTGGCATATGTCTGTTTCTTAGACCAAACATCGGTGGGCAAGGAGGAGGAGGAGGAGGACCTCCTGGTCTTGCCATCATTGGTCTTGGCCTTGGTGGTAGTGGGGGAATAGGTCTACCTCTTGGCCCGAACATTGGGTTCATGGGTGGTGGTGGCATGCCTCGAGCCATTCCTGGAGGTGGTGGTGGTGCCCTGCCATAACGGTGCATAGGTGGTCTCATGCCTGTTGGTGGAATCCTTGGACCCATCAAAGGACCTCTGTTTAGAGGACTCATTTCCACAAACTGTTACGTTCTAAAACGTTCGATATCTATCTCACTGTCACTGAAAAGTCGTCTAATAGACTTTCGCTTCGATAATCTGCACTATTCTATGCTCTTCGCCTCAGAAGGCAAGTGTCGAGAGCACTACGGCGTCGATTAATTTTTGAAGGAAATCACCGGCGGACAGGTTTCTGCGTAATTGGCTTTGTTAGGTTAGTTTACTCGATGGCGTCCTAATACATGGCAACAATATAGTGTACTACACAAAAAATCCTCGTTGCTTTCCTCGACGTCAGAAGTACTTAGTTCAATGCGGATTGGATGTTCTATTATATTATGCAAAACAAATTTATTTGCTTATGCAAAATATTATTTGGATATACCATGCACACCGCGAGCGGCACGATGCCAACGTAAACCTACTCACGAGTCTCACGACACGACTGATACAGGCTTACTGCTGGAGACTTGGAGAGCGACTACTACCTCTACCCTCTACTGCTTCCCGACAAATTGATTTTGCTTCTCCTCTCTTCCCCGGAAGTTCGACTTGCCTCGGGTCAATGGCGGTCGATCGAGCCTTCCTTTCCTTCTGCTTGTATTCAGTTGCAGGACGCACGTAGTAATGATAGCAATAAAGGTATATTGGGCTGATGTATATACATATTACATACATTGATGTAGGTAGAATACCTACAGGGAAAATGACAAAATGGATGACTTGCAGATCGAACGAGGAAATACCGCATGTCCGTATGTAAATCCATGCAATTTATTAGTTTTATTTTTGAAACGTTGATGTTACGTTATCGACCACAATCATGAAAATGTAAGTAACAAGTTCTGTATACGAAAACGATAGGAATATTTTATATTACGAGTATAATTTATTATAACAAAAGCTTTTTAACTTCTATGATCGTTAATTCGCTATTAAACCGTTTAAAAATTAGATTTTATAAATATATTAATAAAACAGAATAAAAATTTCATTAAAAAAATATTAGTAAAAATTTAAAGGAACATATAAGTACTTGTTTGCAAGCTTTATTTAACACCCAAAACGCAATCTCTCGAGATAATTATAAATAAATTATCATTTATTTATAATTATCGTTCTAAAAAAAAACAATCTTTTAGCATTTGTTATGGGTTGAAAAAAATAAATCGACACCTTTTTAGTTTCTGTAATTTTTTCGATTTTTTTTTGTTTCGTTTATTTCGTTATAATGCACATGTTTCGTGAAAAAATTAAATTCCGTATTACGAAATTAGCATTAGAGCTTTGCGATGTCATATCATTTTTTTTCAGCGTTTTTTCTTCCTTTTTTTAAATTATTTGTTTACGGTATAAAATTCACTGGGTATACAATTGATGCCCAACATTTTTTTTTCGGCTTCGATGCACGCGCTCGCGAGCGGTACTGCTCGCGGGCACGTTTCATCCTTTTTTTCCACCATTTTTACATTTTTTTTGCATTTTATCATTTTTATGTATTGTTTTCAGTCGTACAAGAGATTTTGCTCAAAAAATCATTTAACAACCCTTCGCCTGAATAGTCTTGACTTCATTGTCTCGCATTCGAGCCCATCCTTGTTTAAAAAAAAAATCTTTTTCAAAGCTTCGCTATACTGCTCGTTTTCACTCTTCTCTCACTCTCATAATATAATGCAGCCATGATTCGTTTCGATATTAGGTTGAAACTAGCGAAAGAAGGCGGTGGGTGCTTTTCTTTGCATTTTACTCTTTTTTCAAGTTTTATTCATTCATTTAACTTTTATACTTATTAACTGCTTTGATGATCTTATTTTTTGCTGTTTTCCATTTTTATTCATAACTTTCATTATTCCCGTTATTATATCAGTTTCGCCTGGCAAAACTCATGTTTTGTTCTCTATTTTAAAAATTTGACGTATCATTTTGAAAATCCGTTTTTTGTAAGATATTTATTATACTTTTTTCATTGTTATAAAGGAGACAGGGCAGATCGAAGTTCTTACATGTCTCCCATCGATCTTAACCAGTCTCTCCCCTTGAGCTTTATCCCGTTATTTTGTTTTATAACTTTATTCAATATGCTTTTTTGTTCTAAGTGTTTGTTAGTAACTATGCTTGACTTTGAAATTTCACTTAACACATGCATCGTACGTTTTTTTTCTTTAATTATTATTATGTTTTTCACAGTCAGCCACGACTTTTCTCTCTCTTTCTCTTTATTCCTTAGTTGGATTATACACTCGGTCTCTTCGCCTGTGGTAGTAAGAGTAATCTTCGAGTTGCTTTGTGGAGATCTTTGCTTTAGTCGCGCTTTTTTTATCTCTTTTTTTTAAATCTTCCATTTAGGTACACTTTCAATATTTCAAACGAGAAAGTTGCTTTCAACTTTTATATCACAACTGTTAAATTTAACAAGTCAGCAAAGTTATTATACATTAAGATTCCAAGAACGCGACCGAGTTGGATTATTTATTCTCCAGATCCACTAAAGCAATTCCTAGATTTTTCTCCTATAATATTCCGCTGGAATAGCATTGGTTTTATTTTATTTTTGACACGCAAAACAAGGATATTATGCACACAAATGACTTTGATGAGATTTTCGTCTCTCAAAATCTCGATGAATAGGACGAGAAACAAGGAAGAACAAATATACTTACTCGTAAATAGGGACGCGAGTTGTGATGGTGTACGATTGTTTTTTCGTTAATCTTAAAGAGAAAAAGATATTTGAGGTGGTGAACGTGCAAGGATAAGATTTTCATTTCCCATACCTTATTTCGACAACGAGACAAGAATACGGATGGAAATAACACAAAAATGAGACTGAGACTGGCAATAATAGACTAATTGCGAATCTGATTAGTTTTTTTAGAAAGAAAATTGTACACTTTATTATTTCGTGGACGATGCTACAAACTATAAGATTTTCTTCTTTTTTTTTAAAAAAAAGACCATGCGTTTTTTTTTTGTACAATTACTTCATTTTTCACATTTCGTTTCTTTGACAAAATGGCGCGTGGTATTGTCAATCATTATTCAATTTTTTTATACGGAAAAATGCGCACAAGTAACTTCCCGAAGAAGATAAACGGCACGCTGACAATTCGGATGCATTAAGTTTTTGTCAAAATGCAAATTGCGCCTTTACGTATACCGTTTAACCTCATTACATTTGTGATGAAAAAATTTTTCGCTCGCCGAACTTGTCCATTATTTATTTTTTGTCAATTACGCACAAGTCCAACAAGTTATGAAAATTACAATTTCGTTTCTAAAATCGAGAAACGCCGAATGGTACATTACGACCCGCCAGGGGTACCACGGAAAAAGGGAACGCCGTTGCGTCAGCGATCGAGAGCGAACATCTCTACAGTCATCCTTTATTGTTCTACGTCGTTTATAACAATGATACTTGCATAGTCTCGATAACTCGTCCGAATTCGTTTGTTACAATAATAAAAAATTTTCAAATTCCATGATTTCCTTTCGTTATTGACTTTCTAACGAATTTCGAATAAGTGATACATCGTATACAGTCACGCGACAAGTACAAATATCAATCAATAATAATAAGAATTAAAAAAAAAGAATCTTTTTAAGACATTGGAATCCACATTTCGAATGGAAAAATTGATGAACATTGGAAGCGATTAAAAAATAACGAGAACATAAAGGAGATTGATCGTCCGATTCAATTGTGAAACCTTTTTTAAAGTCTTTCCCTCGCATCGACGTACGACAAAATTCGGTACGCAGTCTCTGTCTCGCTCGCCTTCGGCTTTTACATTAAAAAAGTATACTGACGGCGCATCGCGCGTCCACCAGTTTTTTGAAGCCGAAGGTATTTATTGCTGTCAAATAGATAAGTGTAATCAAAAGGTGTAACAAGATTTCCCTCCCTCCCGTTACATTTTTTTTCCATTTTTTTTAATGCGACTATTCCACCGCTAATTGTCTCGTTTCTCTTATTCGCACCACGAAGTATAGTAATAAGAATAATAGTGTAAGCTGTCTTTAGCATTAAATAGCAGAAATTACAGTACTAGCTGCTCGAGTCGACAGCAGTAATAATCAGCAGTTGCGTAGTTCTCGGAAGTGAATATTATTAGAATGGTGATTGTTGTTCGCGCGAACCTATATGCCGTTTTCGAGTAAAAACCGAGAACACAAAAACAATGACGAACGAGGACGCAACCATTAAAAGTAAACTGAAAAATAAGAACGCGTGTAATGGACAAAGAAGGTGTTTAAGGTGTACAAGTGTGTCTTCGTTTTAGGGCTTGCTACGTTGATCTAACTGCTTTTTTTACCTTTCACTCTAATACCATGCCAACGTTATTTTTCGTTGCTGGATTACCAAAAACTTTAAACTTGCTTTTAATCTAACTAGCATTCACTTTTTTCCATTATTTTGGCATTCACGTACCGCAATTTCAGCTTGTTATTTTACTTTGAGTTTCGTGGGGAGACTGTGGAGTAGAGTTTGCTGGTAATCTTTCTTTTTCTCACTTTTTTTTTGGATTTTTTTAATAACGATTGTTATAGAATGTTGCTGTTGCTTTTAGTTGCTGCTGCTTGCTGTTAGCTTTTGTGGTTGATTTTTTTTTTGTTTTTTTAAAATTATTTTTACTTTGTTTCCGTCGCCTCGTTCTTTATAACAGATAGAAATGTTATGCAGAGAGGGATGGTGATTTTATTGTGGCGACGACTGTCGTTGGTTATGCAGTGCCGCATCGCTGAGTTTAATAGATGCGTTGCCATGTGCTGGTTGGCTCTCCTGTTGAAAAATTTTTACACATTTTGTTAGACAAACAAGATTTGTAGAATATAATTTTTTTTTCTAAATCAATGATATTTTCATAATAAATTTCTCTTATTTGTTAAATGTGAAAGCTTATAAAAATTCTAGGATGCAAAATGAGATAGAAAAAAAATCAAAGTATAAGTGAAAAATCACATACTAAAATAATCTAAAGGAGTCTAACGAGCTGCGGTTTGGCAAGATTGTAAAGAATAAGCGAAAAGTGCAAAAAACAAGGGTTTACCTGAGGAGCAGGGGCAGCGGCAGGTGCATCCTTTTGTACAGGTGCATCCGACTTTTGCTCCGACTGAAAAGAGTATAAGAGATACGTGCAGCAGTGTGTACCAAGCTTTACTACGAAAGATCAAGTGTTGCTCCGGTGTAAATGAATCGGGACGAAAAGTAAAAGGAGAAAGAAAAAAAAATGCAAAATAAGTAGAGATACTGATATTGCAAACATGGACTACCTCTAATAATGTACGCATATAAAAATGTAAAAGCTACAAAAGTAAAATAAACATGAGCTTAGACAAAGTGATCATTTAACTGAGACTCCATCCTGTATCCAATAATTTGAATTTTATTAATTTTAACTTTGACCAGAACTATATAAGTAAAATTGTTTTTCAAGTGAATAAAGCATGCCAGTCAAAGAATTATAAACTCTGAAGTATCGCCAGGGTGCTCTTCTAACTAGTATCCAACATCAAGTTATATGATAACAGGGTGTTTCTACACCGTTATAACAGGTCGCCTCAAAGCACCCTCACATCAAATTAAGAAACAAAAAATCTAATAAAGTGAAGAAATACAGTGCAAACAGAACAACGAGTATAAGAGTAGCCTCTAGAGGCCGGATTTACAAGAGACTGTACGAGGCTAGCAGTAAAGAGAAAGATGCGTTACCTGGCCATCTTGGCTGCGTGGTCGTCTGGCAGGTCCGCCTGCGCCACCTCCGCGTCCGCCACGGAAATTGTTGCGTCGGAAGAAGCGCCTTGAGGGTCCACCACGGCCTCGCTGCGCACCGCGCTGGTTGCCGCCCTCGCCATCAACGGCGGCCTGCTCACCCTGACCCACGCCCTCGTTGCCACTGCCAGCACCGTTCTCGCCTTGCTGTTGGCCGCCCGGGCCTCGCCTAGCGCCCTTGTAGTAGCCGTCATAATTCCGGCGTGGCCTGTAACGGCGCTGCTGGCTGCCGCCGCCCTCGCCACCGCTCTGCTCGTCACCGGTCTTACCGCCCTCGCCTACAAATAAAAGCAAAAGAACATTATTACTGTTTGTAAAAATACAAACTAAAATTGTTTCTAAAAAAATTTAGTTCTTACCGGACTCGTAGCCCTCCTGGCCCTCGCGGGGTCTGCGCATGGGTCGGGCACCGCCGCCGCCACCGCGTCTGTTGTAGTACTGACGATATCCACGGCGCTTGTCCGCCGCGTAGGGCGAGCCCTTGACGGCCTCGCCGTCCGGCCCGGTCACATTGGCCGCCTCGTTACCCTTCTCGCCGATCACCACGTCGAACTCGACGACCTCCCCATCGCCGACGCTGCGCACGGCTTTCTTCGGGTTGTTCTTAGTGATTGCAGACTGTTTGGAGAAAAGAGTTTGAGTTTATATGCTTTTTTTATAAGACATTTCTTGATTTTAAAAGAATTTGCTCTACTCACTTGATGCACAAAGACATCTTCTTTGGTGTCATTTCTGAAAATCAGAAAAAAAATCGATTTAGTTAGTTACCACTTATACTGAGGCCGTGATTAATACATCTAAAATACAAATTAAAAGGTGCAATCGCAGAATTAAAAGTAAGTCTCAGAGAAATCGGAGCAAAATCCGAAATTTATATTCCTACAATAAGTATATCGATTACAAATGACCCGAGCCACAAAAATAGAGATATAATAATATCTTCGAAAGAAAAATGGCGAAAAATTAGTTTCGACTGTAGGTATTAATTATCGATGTTCTTAATTATACCAGGTCTGGGTGGTAAGCTGCTTTGGCTTCTTTTCCTACGCTTATATGTATGTATATATAAGGTACAGATATGGCACAGGCCACACACAGAGACACGTGCGCGCGTGTGAGCACGCCTTCGAGCGGACCTAACCTATAAGGCTTCCTCGCGCGCGCAGACAGCGGAAAGTCCGATATATTATTACTTTTATATGTAAGCATTGACCCTTTTTGCGTTCCTTGTTTCGCGTATCGCGATCTATACGCAAGAGGTGCATAAGTATACACGGGGGGATGGAAATCTTGATGACCTCCTTTGAGACGCGCCTTCGTTGCCGCTTTTATTTATAAATGCGTTGACGATTCAATTATTTTTGTCCCATTGATCGCGACTTTTCACGTTGTTGTGCACAGAGATTTGAGAGGGAGCATCAGAGGTGCAACGCATATAGGCTGCCGAGCGAAATTGGATGATGAGTGTATAAATCGAAGGTTTCTCGTTTGCTTCGCTCGATTCGTTTACGCTTTTTCGGTGCATCATCCAAGTGTCGTGAGGTCAGCTGGCATTAATCATTCAAGCGTCGTCTTTGAATATTATCGTGACGTAATAGGTGTTGCCTGTATTTTTTTATATCTACGGTCTTCTGAAAACAAAATAAAGAAGTTACCCACCTCGTAAATGTCCAAAATTGAATAAATAGTAAAAATACCCCGTTCGCCTACATTCTTTCATTCACGACTTTAAAAAGGCATCAGTAAAATCCGGACCAAAACCAAAGACAGCTCTCTCTCTCTCTCATTCTCTGTCCCTAATTTCAGCGCTGTACAGAGCAGTATATGTATAGATACAGAGAAAAAAAGTCGTCGCGCATATACGGCACATATATCCGTGGCTCCATGCACGCGCGTGAGTTTTTGGCTGTGGGCCAAGGGGAGAAACGTACGCCTAGAAATAGGCGAGCCGACAACTCGCGGGTAGATACTACGTATATGTCTATCCATCGGCACACAATGCGCCCAAGTCTATGTGTAGATAGTGTAGGTATAGTACGAAGAATGCCCCTTCCTGTGCTTCCTGAGCTCCGCGTGCAATATGTCCGCTCGACTTTTTCCGCCGCCCGGGGGAGATCCGCACATGGCGCGCCGGAGCGGCTTCTCCTTTTTCTTCTTTCGTCGCACCGTAATTTTCAGCGATATTAGATTTGACAAGTAAGTAAGTACGTCGTACTTGAGCCCGGTTTGAAGACAATGCGCGTTATAGATGCGCGAAACTTGGAAGTAAGTCAGGACTCGAACGAATGTGCACGGGTATATTTGTATCATATCCACATATACAATCACAGGAAATGGAACAACCCGCTGTTAATACTGTTCGTGGTTTAAAGCTGAAATTTTTCGTATATAGTCGTTTGCGACGACAGGACATCATGTAGAATTACGCGAACCGTGTTCTACATTATAGAGTTCTCGGAAGACGTCGCAAAAGGTAATTGCAGCACTGTTGAAGTTACGAGTGGAGTCAGCGAGACTGTAGGACGAAAATTTCGCGATCTTTCTGTTTCTTCAGGCGACCATATAATACGCTCCCCTCCTGAGAGTTATAATTCTTTTGTAAAATTGTTTGTTTACGGTTTAGCTGAAATAGATACGTAAATTTAGCCATGACACTGCGAGGAAAGATTTTACAAGCCTTGGCAAATTTTCCCGGCTGCTCGTATTTAACTGGCTAATCTACGCTTTTAATTTTAGAAGAAATGCTAAATGAAGTTTATAATCGAGATATACCGTTGAACGCCGTGAATGTGCAAAGTATAATTATATCCGAATGCAATAAGCCGTTTACTCTAAGGATACTTAATTTATTTCCCAGGAAACTTTTCAACGTGATGCTTATACTGACATCCATATCGTCGCTTATTTCTTAAACAGTTTCTGCTCGACAAACAAAGTATGTCGAAATGTCAAACTGTTGTGAATTTTCAGTAAACGAAGCAACTGAAAAAAGCACTCGCGCGTGTCATAATGTAATCGACGAGGATTTTTTTCCTGTAAATTCGAACATCAGCGAAACTTTCCTTATCAAAAAACAAAAATAACAGATTAAGTCTGCTGAGGATTCGATTGGGTTGTGAGAAGCTGTAAGACAGATTCACTGAGCAAGCATTTAATAAAATAAAAACAAATATACTGACCTGTTGATAAACCCGTAGCCACTCTTAACGTTGAACCATTTTACAGTCCCGGTAACTTTATTAGCTGAAAATAAAAAAGGATTGACTTAATTATTGGAATCGTACACCAATTGATATAATAATATATTTAATTACATTCGCAATATCGAGAAAAATTTTATCGATTCATGGCGTAATATTATCGCTCGGGGTTATGAACCTTGTTTAAAATTATCAATCAATTGTTTATCTTGTATAACTGTTTCATAATAATCCACGCGAACGATTATTCCGGGGATAAACGTTATTATGGTTTAAAATTAATCGCTACGTTTATAGTCAACTCAGCAAAAGTGCATAAATAAATACTCTCATCGTTAATTTAATATCGAGGAATATATATCCTATAGCTGGAAACCATTCGTGCTATAATTGTGAATCCGGCGGGCATCCCCGAAGAGGTAAAAAAGAGTAGCATTTTTATTTGCAAGAAACATTGTAAACGACGTTAGTACAGTTAGATCGTTTGTACACATTATTTATTCGGAGAGAGACAAGTATCAACCCATCGTCCTTGTTTACGTCACGCCCACTTTGTCTTCTAAGCGATTATTGGCAATTTCTCAGCATACTTATAACCAGAAAAACCGCAAAGTGAAAATCGTAAATATTAAGTGCCCCGCGAGCAAAGATACCGCATAATATTTTCTCAGGAATAGTAAATTGATTTCCCTACGTTTATCCCGCTCCGAGTCGAGCTCTCTTTAAATTCCAATGTTTACACCTGCACGTATTCGGCAGCGTGTAAATTCGCGAAAGACAACGGGCGTTACTGATAATATACACAGAGCTTCGTGGAATCCTTGAATTCCTGAGAAGGGTCGTGTTTACATCGCGTCGAGATTCGCGCGTGATGCGACCTCTCGGGCCCTCAGTTTTCCCGGCGCACAACAGCGCGCCTCGGAGACATAGAGACAGAGTTTAACGACATCGCCGTAATAATGCTCGTGGAACGAAAGAGACGCAGAGAGAGAGAGAGAGACGGGGGAACAAGAACGGAGCAAGAGGGAGAGAGAGAGAGAGTGGACGGGCGGCGAAAATACATACAGCAACGTCTTACGTAATCGGAGGAGGGCGCGCGACGAGAATAGAAAAACACGCGGCCCAAGGAGGCAGAGGAGCGATTTAAATCGGTTACGGGTGCCCGGGTTAAGAGCACATAGACGAGCTCGAGGAGCGTCGCAATGGCAACCGGAGCGAAAAACACGTGCGCGCCACTGCTGCTTTTCTCGATCACGTTCGCGTGCATATAGGTACATAATATGTACATACATACATACGCAAAGATAGGGAGAGAGACAGGCACGCGCTCGGAAATTTCGAGAGAGAGGGAGCAGGCGAGCAAGCGATTTCCTGTCTCTCTGCGGGACCGCGCAAGCAACCGAGCGAGGAAATGGCGAGAGCCACATGGCTCTTAGGTAATAGCCGCCTCGACTCATCTATCCATAGGTACAGAGCGAAGCTCTCAAACCGGCGACGGACGCGTCCCTCCGCGCGCGCGCGATGCGCCATTACGGCGTGGATCGCGAGCGCGCATGGGGGACGCTTATACGCGATTGTGTATATGTGTTAAAAGAGAAGAAGAAAATGAGGTGTTAGAGCCACTCACCGATGATGGTCTTCTGCTGCTGTGCAGCCTTAGCCTGCTGCTGTTGCTGACCCTGTTGCTGGGCTTGCTGCTGACCCTGCTGCTGTTGGGTCGCCGTGGCTCCGGCCGGGGCCGCTGGCGCGCTGTCCGCTCCGCCCGCTGCTGCCGCGGCAGGCTGCTGCTGTTGTTGCTCGGGCTGCTTCTCTGCATCAGCCATGTTTCAGTTGTTGTTATTGATGTTAATGTCTTTTAAACTTGATGTTCACACGACGTTGTTGTTTTTCTCCTTGTTGTTGTTGATATCTCGATGGAGAGATGGTGGTGATGGTGGTGTGTGTAAGGTGTTGGACACGCCGCTGCCGAACCTAGATGTTCTCCCGTCCTTACGCTTGCACTGTTGGTTCCCTTCTGACGAGGCGGCGAGAGAGAGCGCTGCGGTGGAGCGAGATGCGCGCCACGGCTGCGCGCGCCACTATACCCCTTTCCCCCCAACTACCCCCCTTACCAATACTCGTGCTAAATTATAGTTCCCTTCTAGCTTCGACTTGCGGTTTTGGAGCGTGCTCCGTCTCCGTCTGATTGCAATATGGCGTGTATACTTCTTGATAGGCAGCAAACACGCGGCTCCGAAATTGCGTGCCCTGTGGTTACCTGCACATACATAGGTATATGTAATATGTGTGTAAGTACTCTGTGTACACTGGAGGATAGTCTCGCGACTGGGTTTTATGACGCTTGACCGTTGAGCGGGTTTTCCGCGTGGGGTTTGAATGCATTGCTTCTATACGATTATGCTGCAGTTTGTAGGATATAACTATATAATTAGATTTCCGAACAGGGTTGATTGCTTTCGATGTTTCGATGGAAAAGGAAGATTTGAGGGTGATTTTCGAAACTTTTACCGCATGTTCGTTTGATTTAATATCCAATTGATAAACTTTATTTTCTTTCGTACTACTGTATGTTGTACATAATTGTATAATACTTAATGTGTATGTACCGGCTTATATTATGTTTGGATTGTGAGCGCGAAAAATATTTAAAACACAGAAACTGCTCGTCATCCAATGGCACGAACGAACAATATTCACATGTAACCAATGCAGCGATTCGTCTGCGCTTCGGGTGGGACCCTCAAGTGTCCAATCAGCTTTCTTCTAGATCCCTTTTACCCGTGATCGTGATGTCTACTCCAAAATATTTCGGTCCTTTTTCAGTCACAAATCCGAATGAATGGAGTATCCAACGCGTGCACTCGTGTTATATGTATGATATCTTATATTTCATTTGTAATTTGTAATAATATACCGAATATGGCTACATAAATTTTATCAAAAATATGTAATATTAAGTCTCAAAATGAGATGTTGTCAACATTATTTTCAGTTTTTCGTCCATCATTATAATCGCGAGGAAACGAAAACTATTTACGCAAACTTAGAATAATGTTTGAAAAGCTAACAAAAGTTATTGGAATATAAATCAGGAATGTGTTATTTATTATAGTCCTGGATTATTTATTATCTATGTTATGTTGGCCCGGGTATATCCAATGTAGAAATCAATCTGACGAATTTCATGGTAATTGCTTAGAATCAATTCGAAGAATGTATATTAGGAAGCGTACTCATAAGTGTCCATATCAACAAGAAATAAAAACACTGGACAACGTAATATTGAATAATACTTATTTCTGAAATTAATACTATAAGAATTTGATTCAGGACAAATTAACATTTAAAAATTGTTACGAAATAAAATTCAGTATTTTTCAGGATTTAATAGGAAGTGCTAATATGTAACTATAAGACCAAAAGATGTTTGGTAAAGAAAGTTTTATTAAATGAAAATATGAGCATTATACTTGCTCTTTATTTACACAGCTCAAGTATTTCACGTTTACAATTTTCTTATCAAAAGTTATGCAATTGATTGGTGTATACCATTAAACCATATAAATCAATTATTTTTGTTTTTCCCCCATGAAGAATTACCAATAAACACAAATTCAATGAATTTTTTTACACATTTTGCTTGATCCACATATTTAAGTTTATGCTTTTTTTCGTATACTTAAAAAAAGTATTAAAAGAAAAAATAAAATATTATAGAAAAATCTATTGGTCTGCAGGTTGATGATTATTAATAACAAGTAAAATAAATAGTCCTTTGAGAGACACTGTCGAAAATTTTTAGGAAAATAGAAAATATGCAAAACAAATTTTGTAGTAGACCATAAGAGAATATTATTTATTCTTGTGATAATGTTGTAAAGTACGGTTGCTTGTAATATGGAGAATATATTACTATGCTTCGCCTTACTACAAAATCATTAAAAAACCTTAAGCTCCTTGAAGTGCTTATAAGTTATTTTAAATTCTTAACGCTATCAGTTCTAGTACTGAATTTTGCATTTTACTTCGCATCCAACATCACTATATATTTGTTTCTGTCTGTAATGCACCATAGCCAGTACTTTGAGGCCATTTAAATTCCACACAAGCTTAGAGGTAATTACACAAAGTTTAACCATCAAGTTTTACACTTTGTCATTCCACGAAAATCAAAATTGCATCAAAGCCGACGAATCATTCCTCCTAGGTACATTTGTTCTACTCCATTAACAATATAAATATTAAACTAGTCAAAATATAATATCCAACAAATCAAGAACAATCCGCGAAGTTCTTGAGTTTTAAAGCTTTAAGCTTGATTTGGATGAAAAGACAATAATCAATATATAAAACAATTTGCAAATTCATTTTTACAACATCTTTCTCGAGTCACTTTTATACAGGAAGAATCATTCATTCAGTTGACTTTCGGATGATTATATGTAAATTCTATTTATATACGCATCTTACTTATTACACGCATTATTTTCTTATGTACATATTTTCGAACTTAATCGTGTACCGAAGCGCCAAGGAAACTGGAATCGGCAACGAATTCGTGATTATTTTCATTTACTTTTGTACAGACGCGTGTGCATCAATCACGCAAAGGAACACAAAGTATAAATAGTGGTTCATCCGTTACTAAATAATATAATTATTGTAAAAAAGGGGGCTATCCCACGATTGAGTGTACGAGTTGTACTATTTCTGACCGTACATCTAGAAATTATTTAATTAACAACATCAGTAAAAAAATGTTAGGAGGGCAGTGTGCGCATTTCGATTTATATATTACGTCCGAATTTACGGATAGAGTCAGTTTTTTTTCTTGTTCTATGGTTCGACCCCCTTTTTTCGTATAAAAATGGCGTAGAATCTCAGCGATATTCGATCATTACGGTTTCCTCCGCTTTGCTTCGTACTAGCTGCTGCTCTCCCTCTTGAATTCAAAGTCCATATTTCATAGAAGACTCCACTTGATCAAAGAGGGAGCAAGACTTGTATGCTCAAATTTTATCTAGAATAATTACTTAATTCTGTGCCAGTTCCTGAACGGCACTCTGATGGGATGTATTCTTACATTCTCCATCATCTTTGCCGTCTTGTCCGGCTAGGTCGCGTTCGAGGCGTCGTTGAACCAGAACCTATGCTAAACATATTTGTCGGTGGAGCATTGAAGGCTGGAGCTGCCCCTTGAGTAGCGCTGCCGGTGAAATTAATGGTGGGTGCTGCTGTCGGTGCAGTGAAGTTAAAACCAGCTGCAAGGTATTTACATTTTTATATATATTTTTTTTTTTCGTTTTCACATTAAGTAACAACAAAACTTATTATGTTAGATAACAAACCTGGTTTAGGTGCAGTAGACGCACCACCAAATTGGAAAAGCCCTCCAGAGCTGGCCGCGTTAGCATTTGTCGCACCGCCAAATGAAAACGATGCGGTCTGCTGTTGAGCAGGCTGTTGAGTTTGCTGACTTCCGCCGAATGAGAACGAGCCTAGAAAAGAAAAGTACACTTAACAAATATGGCAAATAATAATGCTTCCTTCTCTAGCTATCATTTTAAAATATTCTGACTCGAAGTACTAGCTGCTGGAGCTGCATTGCCAAAGAGCGTTGTCGAGCTGGTAGTCGTCTGGGCGCCGAATGGTGATGTCGTGGTCGCACCTCCGCCAAAACTGGGACCTGTGGCTGCAGGAGCACCAAAAGCTGGTGGAGCTGCGGTCGTGCTGTTTGGCATACCGAAGGCTGAAGTCTGGGCTCCGCTAGCAGGGGTAACAGAGCCGAAAGCCGGTGGAGCAGTGTTTGATCCAAAACCAGTGCTAGTTGACGACGAACCAAAGATAGAACTACCGCTCGTCACTGGAGCATTGGAGGCTGCACCAAACTGCGGCGTTGGCTTAATAGTGCTAAAACTGGGTAGACCGCCGGTAGTCGAAGAGGCAGCTGTTGGACCACCTAGTTGGAAAGTTGATGCACCGCTCGCATTAGGCGCCGAGAAACTCGGCGTAGCTTGGCTTGCACCAAAGGTTGGATTCGTTGCGCCAAAAGAAAGCGATGCGGCCGGCTTTGGTTGGCCGAAGATGCTCGTGCTCTCGGCTGGGCTTGCTGCTGTTGTCTATTTTAAAAAATATTAAAAAATGAATACCGAAAAACATTTTTTTTTTAATGCAAAATCAAAAAGTAAAATAAATACAAATAAAAGTAACGAAACAATTATTTTCATTATAGTTTTATGCAAGTAAAAATAAACAGCAAGGAGTATCGTTACAGCTGATGCAAAATTAGACATGACTCAAACCTTCGATTCCTCATAATACTTGAAATTTAAATGACTCACCAGATTGGTATTGGCCGAGCTGGCATTGGTACCACCGCTAAACAGACCTCCGGTTGGCGTGGCGTTCGCAGATCCAAAGATGGAACTCGTGCCGGACGCTGCACTCATGTTCACCCCCGAGAAAATACCACCACCCTGAGGTGTATGTTGCTGTTGAGGGCCGGTACCACCGAAAGCCGACATAGTCGGAGTGGAATTCGTTGTCGTAGCTGGGCTAGTAGCTGCATTACCAAAGAGACTAGGTGTTGCGTTACCAGCACCGAAGAGGTTGGGCGTCGAATTCGCAGTGGTGGCGGTCGATTGAGCACCAAAACTCGCTGCGGCTCCTAAGGGGGTGCCGAAAATCGAGTTGGTCGGGGTCGCCGACGTTGTTGTTGTGGTTGGTGACTTGAACATGGAAGTAGATGGGGTCGAGGTTGATACGGCACCGCTGAACAGACTAGGTGAGTTCGTCGGAGCACCGAAGAGCGATGATGTAGTGCTGGCAAAACCTGAGTTGGGTGCTAGGTGACAGGACAAAAATGTTTATTTTTCTTTTATACAGCAAAACTGCTAATTTTTAATTAGAATTTTAGGTAGCGATATTTTATTTTGAATTAACTATGCAATAATTAATTTAATGACAACTAAAGATGATGCGCGAATGAAGTATTAAAATTCCGCAAAATGAAACTAGAAAGCTTAGAGAAAAAAAATTGTTCCATTTACATACATGTATGTGTACTGATTTGAAAGCCTGTATAAATAATAAATAATTTTTAAAAATAATAACAAAACATTGAAACGTTTATAACAAAAGTAAATACTTTAAAACATAAAAAATAAACTTACCGCTAACAGCAGGACTACCTATAGCGCTAGAAGCTGCAGGCGCTGAGAAGGTAGCAGTGACGCCAGTGGAGCTGGCGGTATTCGGCGTAGGAGCACCAAAACCACCACTTGATGGTGTGGTACTCACGGGAGTCAGCGTGCTCTGGGTCGGCTTGAAGGAAAAACACGTGGTCGGCTTGGCAGCGGTACCGGTACCAAACGCGAAGATAGAGGGTGCAGATGTACTCGCAGCTGCTGTGCTTGCACCCGGTAAACTCGCAGGAGTCGATGCTACAGTTGTAGCGTTGCTGCCTGAAGAGAACATTGGAGGGGAGGCCGTTGGCATGCCAAACAGAGGGGCGGGCTGACTTGTAGCAGAGGCGGTATTAGTGACAGCGTTGCCCAAGTTTGGGCTAGAAGATGGAGCACCAAAAGAGAACCCGCCTGTGCCTTCCTTTTTCTGTGTAATGAAACTGGGCATAGTGCTTGTTGTTTCTAAAGAGTTGAAATACAAAGAAAATTTTGTTTAAACCTATAAAATTTTTCAAACAGTCAAGGGAAAAAATACAATTACTTACGAGAAATAGAAATGCTTGCAGGACTCTTGGCCAATGGATTTCCGAAAGACGGCATTATGCTGCTGTTTGTATTTGATTCCGTGCTCTTAGCAGGAGCAGCGTTAGCTATCGAAGCGAATGAAGTAGTTGGAGCAGAAGGCATCGTTATGGCAGCTGTGGATTTCGCCGTGTTTCCGAAAGAGAATCCCGAAGAGCTAATAACCGTAGTGGTATTGAGATTTTGAGCTGTAGATTTTGGAGCAAACAGAGAAGAGCTGATGTTGGTGCTTGCTGTTGTTGCAGTTGTCTTGGTTTCGGGACTTGATATCTTCGATGTTGGTACAGCAGCAGCAGTAGTAGCAGCGGAACTGGAAATGGTAGAAGATGGGAACGAAAATCCGCCTGTCGAGGCTGGTTTCAGGGAACTGGCAGACGTTGAAGTTGCAAGGGAAGAAGTGCCAAAGTTAAAGGAGGGGGCCGCGCTGCTGCTGGTACTTGAAGCCGTGCTAAAGCCTCCGAAGCCAGTTGAGATTCCACTTCCAAGAGGTTGAGATTCTGATACAGGCTTAGAGGTTGTCGTCGTTACTTCTTTGTTCGAGAGCGTGCTTGCAGTGCTGCTGAAGGGCAAACTTGCACTTGGTAAATTAAAAGTCACATGTTTTGCATTAGGTGACTTCGGTTCATGACCATCCTTCAAGATCGGCACTATGGTTGTTGTGATCGGTGACGTGTTAACCGTCGTTGTTGTCGTTTGCGAGTTCAAAGAGGTATAGTTGGTAGAAACGGATGGTCTCACTTCTTCAGCTTGTATTACAACATCAGGATCGATTTTACTGGCAGCTGTAATATAAAATAAAATTTAACTCATTATTATTAATGAACTTTTCGGGATAAATAATTAAGATTTAAAAATTAAAAAAAAAAGAAATAAATATTATACTTACATTTTCCGGAGATAGCGTCGAACATGCTTTGAAGTCTCAAACGCATACTGTTTTGTCTCATATTGACAATATCTTGTTTCTTAATCTCATCTCTGTCATCTGTTGTAAATTTGGCTTCAACATTTCCTTGTTCTTCAATAAGGTTTTTCAGTTTCTCAGTATTTTGAGGTTCAGGTTTCATAAACAATTTTTCTGTTAAATTTGTAGGTTTCGATGGAATAGGTACTTCTCTGTGTACCTTTGGTGTCGGCATATCTAAAGTGTTCGGGGAAAACGATTTTTGGTTTTCAGACGAACGACTATCTGTTTTTGAGGTTTCTGGTGATTTTTCTGGTACTTTGATTGGGTGAGGCTCTCCCGATGCATTTACAATTGGAACTTTCACGTTTAATTGTTCCTTAGTGATAGAAGAGTCTCCAGACGAATGCAAACTTAGGGACGAACTTCTGTTGGGAGATCTGGAGGATGGTTTGAAGTGCTTTTCTATATCTGGAGTGTTGCAACGCGAAGTATCCACTGAAAAATTAATGTTTGATATTACTACGCAAGAAAATAAATATGTAATTAGTTTTAAGAAAAACAAAACTTACTAGCTTTCCTTTTTACACCTGTAAAAATATTTATACTCGAACTAAGAGAATTTAAAATATCATGACAAGAGGAAGCTTTTGATCTTTTCAAAGGCCTTTGATTTTTGGATTGTGGAGATAGATCGTCTTCGGACGTCATGGAGTCGTCTCTCGCTCTTTTCTGCATCATTTCTTCAAGGTTTTCTAATTGGTCCACATAAATTCTTTCTGCACGCTGTTTCTTAGCTAAATCAAACATTATATCCTCTCTAGATGCATGACGTTTCAACGATATTTTTTTCAAAACCTGAGCAACATTTGGACATGATTGAGATTCTTTGGCCTCTGATTCAGAATACATTTTATGTCTTTCTTGCTGAGATTGTCCATTCGTCGGTGAATAGTTCACAACTTCAGGAGGTGCAACTCTAACAGTGACTGGGATTCTTGCTCTTGCTACTTTGGGACTCAACAAGGGTGCTGGAGTAGCATTTAAGTTTACTTTTGGAAATTGACCTGTGCCATATTGTGGTTGATGCGTTAATCTGCTATTGGCTTCAGCTGCGTATTTGTTTAAACGCGACGTCAGACCAGGAGAATTAATATCTGTATATGTTCTGTAATAAATGTAATATTATCCACAAATTCAACAAATCAATCTACTCTGAAATATACGTATAGAAAATAATGCACTAACTTTGGATCAATGTTGTATCTAGTTGAAGTCAAAAGTGGTCCAGCAATAGTTTGTACAGTCTTGATAGTAGTTTTATCTTTCATTTTAGGACTGATACTGTTTCCCCAATGTGAACCTTTTGGACTGTAATGAATTTCATCTGGGCGAGGAAAAGGTAATGTAGGTTGCTTGTTTTCGCTTCGCAACTGTGCTAGTTTTTTAGCTGGAGAATTTGCTATGGGTGTAAATAATCCGATTTCTCCATTTTGTTGGATACCCTTGCGCAGATTTACTCCTCTAGGCAACGGTGTTGAAGTACTGGCTCCATTTAAGGCAAACGAGTGGTAGGGATCATTGTTGATAGGGCTTATTCCCTCTGGCAATTCTGTGCCCTGTATTTTAAATGAAAAACCAATTTATTATTTTTTCAGTACAATTTCTTTGTTTCACCTAACCTCCAAAAATAAGGAACAAATTTCCACAATCTAATGTCATCTAATTTCATACAAATCTAATCTATGTCCAATCACATTTGTTCATACTGCCCTCGCATTCAACCTTAGTTTTCCTTAATAATTAGTGTAAATACACTTTCCTCATATTCATTCACTCAATGACACAAGTAACCGATGTAAAAAAAACAAGCTACAAAAGTATTGAAATATACAACAAATCATTACTAACCGTAGTGCTGAGCCTGTAGGCATTCCTGTATCTCCTGTTCATGTCTTCTTCGATGGTGAGACCAGCAGCGTTGGTTCGCCTGGCCTGTCTCTGCTGATACCACTGCTTCAGCGACTGGAACAAGTGTGCAGAGTGACTAAATCCCAGAGCAGCCAAGATTCTGATTGTTTGCAGCAGTTCTAATCCCAGCTGGCTGGCGTAGTTTAACAACAGCAAACTATGCGGCGCGAGTAAGCTGTCGTTAACGAGTAGCGAGTAGCACGTGTGCACGACAAGAACCAGGGCGAAGGTGATGAAGAGTAAGGGTCCCCAAGCTTTGTAGAGGATAAAGAGGATGACGAAGACGCTGAGCAGCAGAATTATACCCCGGTTGGTGCTTGAAGTGCTGCCGTTGCTGCCGACGCCCGGTTCCCACATATTCCACAGCCAGCGTCGCGAGCTGCTCTCTGCCGCTGATGTTCAGGGCCGTCTAGAACAGCTCTCTCTCTCTCCCTCCCTCGTTTTTTTTCGGCAACTGAATTACACTGATTTGTTCCTTATAACTATATTTGATATATCCTTTCCTATGTTGGGCCCACTTCGATTGGTCGGTTTTGCGGCTATACTTGCCGCGCGTTTTTCGCGATTTTCGGGAAGCGCGATTTTCCCTCTTCTGCTCGATGCACGTCGAGCTACTCGTTCATCAGCCGCGTAACCTCTTCATGTTTGAAAACGGCACAATCACCCCCAGAGAGCGCGCGCGGTCTATATTATAGTCTACTGAGGCTATCTCTAGGTGCACACGATCACAAGCTCTATAGTGTATGAACTATATATCACTATATATAATGAATACGAATATCGTAACCTCCGCCGCGGGGAACGGGGGGATAAGATTATACACGGACGAGACCGACGAGCGACGGTCGTCGCGCCGGAATTCACGCGAAGGAGAACTTTTGAAAGCGCGCACGATCACCAGTTCGAGATACCTATATATCGAACCGATGCGTTTGGCGCGTACGTTTGAATAGAGTTAAGAGTTGCAAAGTAAAGTACAACTTGATATTATTCTTGTTTAAAGTAAAGTAAACTGTTTGTGTTTATACATACAGTTGGTTGGAAGGAGAAAGAACTTTGAAAATCGTTCATATTTTTCATTTACATGGATCATTCATGTGGATCGAACGATTAATATAATTTGTTTGTTGCAGTTAATTTTGTGAAATAATTAGATATCTATACCTATAAGACAATATTTTATCGCATATTTATTGATTTACGTAATTCAATGTTTATACATTTATAGAATGATGTTTTAAAAAAAATCGCATTGGCCATTACATAATGGTTCATTAATCAAACACTATACTTTTGTAAATCCATCATATCCTTTTCATATCAGTCATACACTTTTCGAAAGTCTTCATATTTTTTTGTACTATAGTCTATATTATAATATAGACATCTCATGCACACTATAGACATTACACATATATATCATATTTTTTATTCTAACTTTATATTTATATTCAATCAGATGGCGCTGGGCGCAATTTAAATGGTGCAAAGGGAAGGAGTTGCTGATGTCGCGCTGATGTTCTATATAGCACGGAATCATCAGGCGCCGAGGCGCGCAGTAGATACAGCAGCGCTGACACTGTGTGGTTATCATGAGTGAAAAGAGCGAGAGCGAGTACCGTATGGCGAAAATGTCCGCGAATAGTTTCGCAATCTTCGAAGATCAACAAGTGTTGGCCAGTCAATCTAGAGGTGCTCCTGTTTGGCGATTTGCTTGAGCCAAGCTGTGCACTGTGATCTGCAACTGATTAACTTGTGTATTTTTGACAAAATGACGCAACCAGCCCGCTACCTTGGTTTATTCGATCAATTACACTTGTGTTTATTAGCTGACCGCCGCTGTCGATGCGAAAGCTCAATGGTGAGAGCAAAGGTTCGGTGAACTGTGTGTTGACGGACTCTCAAGATTCATACTGGGTATGCAAAACAACTCGAAGCTGATGTGCTGCTCGAGTGCCAGGAGTGAACATAACCTAGTGCGTAGTTTAGTTTGGGGATTGAAATAAGGGTTTGTGTGGTGTTGTGTCATCGATAAGGCAAAATGAATAGGCTACTGTATCAGACGTTCTTCTCCTTCATCTGCTGTACCCTTGGACAGCAGGCAACGGAGGTGTGTATTAGTTTTGGACCATAGACATAGCAGTTTGACCTTTGCACTTGATGTCGGATGTAAATTTTGTGTTTTTCTTGCAGACCCGCACCACTGGATTAGTGCCGGATCAGGATGATGCTCTGCTTATGTTCTCTACGTTAGATGGTTCACTTATTGCTGTAGAACAAAGAACTGGAGAAATTCGGTGGCATCAGAACGATGGTAATGTTGTTTTTTATACGTATATAAATGAAAGTTGCAATGTATCAAAAAATTTGAGCTTCAATCCATTCCTAATTCATCCATTCTTAGTTTTGTTAGAATATTTGAAATAGATATTAGTAATTTTATAAGTATTGAAATAATCTTTGTTTCACTCAGTTGACATATTAATTTACCTATTAAATTTATGGACTATTTTATTACTTCAAACTTTTATCTGACCTTGGACATATTATTGAAAAAAAATATTTAAAAAAATGTATAAAAGTATATTGTATTTTTTAGCAATAATTATTATTTAATATTTTTGTAGAACCAGCAGTTAAGGTTCCCCATGATACAAATCAAATGTCAATGTAAGTTTATATTTTTGTATTTTTGTTTTATAATGTTATACTACTATACAAATTTATAATTAAATTTTGATTATTTTTAGGCCTGTATTCTTGCCAGATCCAAAAGATGGATCTTTATACTTGTTTGGCCCTGAAACAGAGGCTTTGAAAAAACTACCCTTTACCATCCCACAATTGGTGGCTAGTAGTCCCTGTCGCAGTAGTGATGGCATTTTATATACTGGACGTAAAATTGACACTTGGTTCAGTGTGGACCCAAAAACAGGTGAAAGAGAGCAACTTCTTGGATTTAGCAAGGCAGACAGCACCTGTCCTATAGACGCTCAAAATGCTATATATGTAGGCCGAACTGAATATAACATAATAATGATAGATAGTAAGCGCAAAGATAGAAAGTGGAATGTCACTTTTTATGACTACTCAGCTGCTAAAATGGACAATGACTTGGTTGAAGATTACGATTTGGCTCATTTTGCTGGAAGTTCTACTGGACAAGTTGTAACATTAGACAGATTTGGAAATACTTTATGGAATATCAATCTTGATAGTCCAGTTATAGCAATTTACACCATTAGTAAAGATGGTCTTATTACAATACCATTTACTAGTGTGTCTGAAAATACTCTAGGTCAATTGTTGCAGAAAATTGCTATTAACCCTAATGAATTTCAATTTTTGTGAGTATTTATATTCATGTATACAAATGTGAAAAAATAGTTTAGCAAAAGATTTTATTTTACATTAATCCTTCAATTTTAGTCCAACATTATACATCGGGGAGCACAGTCATGGCTTGTATGCTTTACCATCACTGGCAGATTCAGCAACACCAACTATAACTAGTAAAGCTGGACAATTGCTTCTAGAAGGTCCCATAATTAGTCAAATGCAGAAGAACGATTCACCTCCTCCACCATTTGACAGTAGTTCAGAAGAGCCTCCAGAAAGTGATTTTCAAAAAATTGGTGCTGATAAAAATAATATAATGATTTTAGGTTTGTATTAATCTTCAATAGTAGAATCGCTGTTTGTATACTTAAAACGTAATAAGCGGTTTTTACTTTCAAGGTCATTATGAAGTTCCTAGCGAGTATAAACCCCACAATCAGCCTTTGCAAATTACCGGACGCTCCGACCCGGTCATTCTCACAAAGGATAATACGTTCAATGCAACGAAAAAAATAGACCTAACTATAGATGAAAAACAACTAAATGATTCTATGTGCGACAGCAGAGGGTGGCGCAGATTCTTTAGCTTTTCTTACGCGACTAGCAAAAAGTGGCTCAATCAACAGGAAAACAAAGGTTTAAAATTGGCGCTCATAATTCTCGTTGGCTGCGTTGTCACTATGTTCTGGTACTTAAACGCTCAGTTCAAAGAGTTTCAGCAGTTAACGCAGGTGAATAAAAACTTTTTTAATATCGCATCAATTCAATAACAATAAAAAACAAAGAAGAAGGGCTCGGGAACTTATCTTCACATCTGATATTAGCAATTTGATCAGGGTTCGCGAGAGAACAGCCGTACTGGTAGAAATGGAAAAAATGGGAACATTTTTGAGCCTGAGGAGATCGGCGAGGGACTTGTGCGCGTTGGCAAGATCACCTTCAATCCTGAAGAGGTCCTAGGCAAAGGCTGCGACGGGACCTTTGTCTACAAGTAAGATACATCATCAAATATACCTTGTGTGTAGCTTACTTAACATCAAAACTCATCTTACCGTCCATTGACAGGGGTGAATTCGACGGACGATCAGTAGCGGTGAAGCGACTGCTACCCGATTGCTTTACCTTCGCTGACAGGGAGGTTGCGTTGTTGCGTGAGTCGGACGCCCACGCAAACGTGGTGCGCTACTTTTGTACCGAGCAGGATCGACTTTTCCGGTACATCGCATTAGAACTAGCCGAGGCCACTCTGCAGGACTACGTCGCTGGCAGATATGATCGGACGAAGATATCTACGAAGAATATCTTAAGACAGGCTACTTCTGGTCTTGCTCATTTACATTCCTTAGATATAGGTATTTATAATCGTGTTATTTATCATTAGGTGCTACTCACAATTTAAAAATGATGTAGTCTAAGATTGTGGCTTTTTCAATGTCATCAGTGCACAGAGACATAAAACCACACAATGTACTGCTCTCGCTACCGGGACCTCGCGGCGAAGTTCGTGCAATGATCTCGGACTTTGGACTTTGCAAGAAGCTAAAGCTCGGACGCATATCGTTCTCGCGACGCTCAGGGGTCACCGGCACCGATGGCTGGATTGCCCCAGAAATGCTTAACGGCGAGAGGACCACCTGTGCCGTAGACATATTTTCGCTCGGCTGCGTATTCTACTATGTACTATCTGGTGGAAAGCATCCTTTTGGTGATCCTCTCAGGCGACAGGCCAATATTTTATGTAAGTATGGTTACACATTTGCATCAAAATGAAATATTAAAAAAAAAGTGGAATCTATATATGATAAACAGAGAGATTACATAAATAAGGACGAGCGCAATGCCCAGCTTTTATCCCAACTTCCAATTACGCGCTTCCATTACGTAAAACACCGATGTGCACAAGGTTAATATCACTGTTACTCAATTTATTATCAAATCTCGATTATTTGTTTCATTAAAAACTGCAAATACGTTTTACTTAACGACATCCGTCAAAATGAGTAAATAAGCAAGAAATTTGTAATTCTTATAATCGAACTAGCTAATGTTTGCTAACGTCTATTTCGAAATGTTAAAAAAACGTACAATTGAAGTACTAAGAATTCAATATAGCTACAGAACGATAATATGTTAATATCATCGGTTTTTTGAGATAACGCTTCTATAGGTATAGCAGCTTGTTTTACACGATTCGTCGAAGTCTCGAATTTTCGGGTCATTTATGTCAGATATGACTCGCAGGTCCCTGTACTCTGCGCGTATCAGAACACGGATATCTATATAGAATATAGACGTGCACGGCGTGCATATGCTTTTATTGTTATCGTAGTCGATTTTATAGTCCACCGACACAGCTGTAAAAATAGAAAATTACTTACTACGTACAACATTCTATCATGTATTTTTTGCTTACACAATGTTTGACATAGATGTGAAAATACGTTATTCAGGAAATTTCCGTTTCAAAGCGTCTTAACATAGATCGTTTAGTTTATCAAAAGCAAGTATCCAGAACAAATCTAAAAATCATTATGAACAAACATTTCTATTAAATAAAATCTAATAACACGTATTGTACATAATAGTACATTACTTCTGCATTTGCATCAATAAATGTGTTTGTGCAACTATAGGGGTGAACATTGGCTTTTTGGATGATGTTTGCAAAGGAATAGGAAATTTAGAATTTTCCAGTGTATATCATAAAATATTAGATTTTTAATATTTTCATAAATTTTATAAATATCCAAATTTTCAAAATCTTGAGATGTATGCTACACAAAAAAATTGTTTGTTTTTTTTAATTCGTTTTTCATGCCTGAAAAGTGGACCTTTTTCATGCACGTATATTAAAAGAAAGTATTTAATTCCGGAAATGCGGGATTAAAATGTATGAGAGAATAAAAAGCGATTTTAGTCCTTCTTTTCAGATCAATAAAGCGGCTATTAATATAGTCAATTCGTGAATACATACATTTATAGAACTTTATTTAGACTTGAAGTCTATGATAAATAAAATATGATATGTACCAATAAATAAAATATAAATAAAAATACGTAGGTGGAGAAATCGACTTGTCAGCTCTGCAAAACATATCGGAGAACGACAAGCAGGTTGCCTTAGTTCTCATAAAAGCGATGGTCGCCACTGATCCCCTGGAACGGCCACCGGCTGAAGCAGTTTACGATCATCCCATGTTCTGGGACGCAGCCCAAGTTCTTATGTTCTTTCAGGTGTGTGAATAATTGATTTTATTTGTTAATATATAAACTGATGTGCAATAACCGCTGATTATTAAATTTGAAATTTTATACAAACGTAGGATGTTAGCGATCGCGTCGAAAAGGACGGACCGGAGAGCCCAGCACTTCGAGCTCTGGAAAAAGGCAATCGTAAGGTGGTCCAAGGTGACTGGAGACTTCACATCGACGTCGAAGTTGCCACTGATCTTCGCAAGTACAGAAGTTACAGAGGTGAAAGCGTTAGGGATTTGCTTCGAGCGCTTAGAAATAAGGTAAATTAATGACCACAGCTACGATAAACACAAGTTTACAACTGCTTGATAAATAAAATGATTACGGAGCTGTCAGTATTACTAAAATATAGTAAAATTTTTAAAATAATATAATTATACTAATTTGGCAAGTTCTATTTATTGTACAAAATTCACAAAGTTCGAAATGAAAAGAGTATTTATTGCTTCTTATATTTAAATATATTCAAATCGTCACCGGTTCTGAACAAGAAACTTAATATCAACAAAAACCTATTTAACCCACAGAAACACCACTACCGCGAACTGACAGCTGAGGCGCAGCAGAGCCTGGGTGAGATCCCAACGAAATTCACAGATTATTGGCTCTCCAGGTTTCCACATCTACTGATCCACTCGTGGTGCGCAATGCAAAACTTCCGTTGGGAGCCGACTTTGCGCAGCTACTACGATATGGAGTATGAGTTTAAGACCGAGGACAATAATGACACTGATATAGTCGATGATGAGGATTACACGACCTTAATGCATGGTGATGACAGGCTCATACCCTCTTGGAGGGGTCCCGAAAACACGGCCAACGCTGTTGATTGGAGTCCCAACAGGTCGAGGTTTCGTGGACAGCGTAAGAAGAAACTTGACCAACAGGAGAAGAAGAAAATTGAAGTACCTTCCGTCTGGAGCTTGCCGCCCGCGAGTTAGTCCTCGCGATCGGATGTCGACTTGCACTCGCTTGGTTTGCCGATGTTGAATTTGCTATTGACGTCTCCGGTGTCCGCGTAGCGTCCCAATTCCTGTTTGTTTCTTTTTTTTTTTTATAAGTGAAGGTATTGGTTGAAATATAATGAAGGAATTTTAATGATTGATCAATCAAACATGAGAATTATGAAAAATTATTTTTTTTTTTTCTACATTATTTAATAATACTCAAATCAGTAATTACTTGAGCACTGCATCTTTTTGAAATCAGCGTGAATATGGCACAATGATTATGATTTAATGAACTTGTATTTTGTTAAGTATTGCACTTGCATGATTTGGAATTGGGACTTGATATTTTATCATTTACAGTTTAAAAAAGCGAAAATATTAACATTCGTTGGACTGAATTTAAAGTACACTTGTTAGTAATGGATTTTCTAAGTATAAATTAAGTTTTCTAAAATTATACGAGTATAATAAATGTCAGTACTAATATTGTCGGTAAAACATGCGAGACCTGTATGTGCCCACAATGGTGTAATCTGATTTTAGCCGCGAAGAGTTTTTAACCTGTATAAATAGGGTAACTGAACCAATGAATGAAGACATAGTTTAAGTTAATGATCACTACTAAGGTATTTAAGTTTGAACGTTTTCAATAGATTGCATTTCACACATACCTACAAATTTTATATTATTTGATAAAGAAGTTGGTGAGTGGTAGTAGTTTTTCGTGCCAAAAGAATATTGATTCAGATTATTTATTTATTATATATTTTTTTTTTATAATTACGTCTTTTGGTATTCTTTCAATATATAAATACTATTCTCAAAGTTATGAAATAGAAGAGAATGCAACAAACGCCATGATATTTTTCCGAACACTTAATTTTTGTGCTTTTTCTTTCAACGATGCGGATACTAGTACGTAGTCAGTTTTCAGTGCACTTATCCCAATAGCTTGTAATGTATGTTATAAGTTTTGAGAATATTTGTGATACTTGTGTGTAAGTTTGCAATGATAAAACTATGAAAAATAGATACAAAATAATAAAATTACTCTTATTAACGAAGTCATCGTTAGAATTTGTATCTGTTTTTACATGTAATTATTATGCGTAATTGTGTGGTACGCATTTGTTGATTTTGCTGATTTTATATGTATAAAAATGTCTACACATCACTCTACGAGATGCTGAATGATACAAAAAAACGCATATATGATGTGTATGACTTAGAAATTTTATGGATCGATTTTTGTAAATACTTCTGATTATTTTTTCTTGACGACAGATTTCTTAGCACAAAATTTGAAGACACTCTTATATTTTAAATGCTGCACTAACTGTAAATAGGAAACCAGAATATATATATATATTTATATGTATATTTTATTTAAAAGTCATGTTTTACTATACATCACTAATGATCGTTTGCAGTTTTGATATTGCACTTTGATAATGAGAAAGAAATTATTTAAATAGAATAAAATTAAGTATTCTAAAAAAAATATGAATATAAATGGTTCTGACACAACATACATATATCACAATTTTTGGTTTATGTTCACACAAAGTAAAGAATAAAAACATGATTTGCATATTTAGTAAATAAAATGCGTTAGTTTTATAAAAAGAAATCTATTAAATAATGTACAATGAAGGTTAAGAAAATAAAAAATTTCAACGATTTAATAGTATTTTCTACTTCATTACACGTTAATATAGTTTTGACTTTTTGCTTGGCATCTTGTATAAAAATAACTATTTATCTATATTTCCTTAGAGAGAATTATTTTGATCTAACAACACTAAAGAGATGAGTTAAAATGACTGCTTTCACTTATTTTCTTTCATTATAAAAATTAACAACTTGAAGTACCATAAAAAAATGTTCTCTGATAAATGAAATCAAAGATAAGCGCACTACATTTTTTCAGTAGCCGTTATAAATATTTTATTAAAATTTATTAAAATTGTAACACTTTTCTCACTGGTCATTTTAACTTTTATCTTATTTCTCTATAACTTATTATATTAATTATTTTGATTGATATCTATAATTAAAATATGCCTTTAGTATCGTGTTTTGTGATGTTACTACTTTTAGCTATGTACATACATCAAAGTACATTTTACTCCCAGTTGGAGCTATATGGCTAAACTTTGATTCTCGTAAGGCAGACTTTATTTGTAACAAAAATAAGCATAAAAAGCTTAAAGAAAAACGTATAATTGGGTATTTGTCTTTTCTATTACGGACTTAGAATAGTTCAAAGATTTTTATTTTATTAAAATTAATGAGCATGCTACGATTTTTTTATTTATAATCAGAAAAGAGGCATAAGTATTCTAAGTTGATACTTTTATGATCACACGTTAGACTAGAGACAGAAAAACTGATAACAAATTTGATATTATCCAATTGACTCAATAAATACCCAATTATCTTGTCAATGCATTAACAATGTTTGACACCGATAATTATTATTAATCACGATGTATTTCTATATAAATTCATATATAACAATTTCAAAAAAAATTATATGATTACATTTTCAACCAACCACATTCCAAAGAGGCTATTATATAAAGTAATATAAATTTATAATTTAGAAAGAATTATGTTAAAAACATATTGATTTTGGCTATATAAGATAATAAAAAGGTTTAATGAATTAATTAGTTAACATTATGCTCCTATTGACTTTTTAAAAAGACTTGATACATAAAAATTATATCCAGACTTTTAAATCTATAATAACGAAAGTGACAATGTAAGGATTGTATAAAAAATTGATTACTTAGTGAATAAAAAAACTTGTGCAGTTTGAAATTTAAAATATTTAGAATAGCGATTAATCGAAATTACTATTAAATTTAGCACCTTTTATTTGCGTATAAAAACCAAAACTACAGGTAATACTTTGTAAGATGGGCCAAAATTGATAAGCTTTTGAAATCCTTCTTTTTGTTAACGAATTCTCACTAGATCATTAATCTGTCAAATTTTCTTTACTATCGGTTTAAGTATGCATAAAAACAAGTTCAATATAAAATCTTAACGCGCAAACCTCTAAGTAGATCTTTTGCAAAAACGTCACCTCGAACAACAGATTGTTTTCGCCAACGAAACTATTGACTAGTGTTGGTCGTGGCACTGACGTTTTTTAGTATTTTGGCAATGTTGCTGAGCGCCAATGACAGGAAGATGTCGTCCGACTTAATACGCTCGACCTCGTCCAGAGGCGTGGCTCCAGCTAAGTTACGTATCTTGGGGTTGGCACCGTGACGCACCAACATTTCAACAATTCGCACATTCCCAGCGCGACTGGACAGGTGCAGAGGGGTGTCACGAGCATTGTCCTTAGCGTCAGGGTTACAAGAACCGCAACTGAGCAGCATTTTGACGGCCTTGGTACGATCATGCAAGCAGGCCAGGTGAAGAGGCGTCCGACCTTCCGAACGCGTTACCAAGTTCACTTTTGCACCAGCATCTAGTAAAACCTGGATTCGTAGATGCTTAATGAAATATCTTTAACTTGAAGCATGTGTTAATAGTATCCACTAAAAATTGTACCTGTATTATCTCTGTGCAACCTACTGCGCTAGCAATGTGAAGCGCTGTCTCGCCACTGCTGTTCACAGCATTGATAGCAATAGGCGGTTTGGTCTCCTTTTCATACGACAGCTCCTCAATCGATACGCACTTTTCGCAGTTACATAGCGGATGACAGAATTTCGGTTCATCCTGTTCTGAAACATAAGTCTTGCTGCAGGGTCCTTCAAGACCCAAATAATACGACGCCAATCTGATGTCTCCTTCAGCTACTGCAGCGAAAAGTCGATCGATTTTGTGCATACCTTCAGTAAGGCTACCACGATGATAACTGCTAGAAAAATTTTTGTTACTTGTAATTTGACAAAACTTTTAGTTTTTATTGTGTATGATAAAAATAAAATATTAAGCCTACCCGAGTCTGCTGGGCGTTGACGCAGCCGATCCTGATTTGGCTGAGTGATCGTCACCTCCAGCCTCAGCATTGGACTCCTTCACACAGCTACTGTAACCAGAGGACCCGGTAGGTGTGCTAGTTCTCGAGGACGAGCCCTCGAGTAACCTTGCAATGTGACCGCTGTGTGCCAAACTCATCGGCGTTTGGTTTCGACGATTCTTGTAACTCGGATCAGCGCCGTACTCTAATAAGATCTCAACTATGCTACTGTAGCCCCACTTTGAGGCGAAATGCAGCGGTGTGTCGCCCTGCTGATTTGCTGCGCTGTTAGGTGAAGGAAATGAAAATAAATTTTGGATTCAAGCAGCTGAATTACAAATAATCATATTTCTTTATTAGCGTATGGTGCTTACCTAACATTAAGTGGTACTCTACCGCGCTCAGCAAAATACAACAATGCTTTGACGCAGGCATCGTGTCCGTGATCGGCGGCCAAGTGCAGTGCGCTATTACCCCGAGCATCAGTGGCGTCGATTCGTGCGCTTGCATGCAACAGCAATAGTAGAGTATTCTGGTGTCCTCTGGCCGCGGTGCAGTGGAGGCAACTCGTGCCTTCAGCATCGACGTCGTTGGGGTCAGCACCACGTTCCAGTAGGTAATCCACAACAGCCACTTGGCCGTGCAGACAGGCCAATTGTAGACATCCCAGGCCGCGTTCGTCACGCCAGAGCAGACCTGCTGGCAGCTCCGAGTCTGAGCTACGCGAGAGACTGCGCTCGCAGTTCTCGCACAGGCACAGTGGATGGCACAGTTTCGTCTCTTTCGAGGCACCTACAGAATTGATTAGATGCTTACTTTAGACTGATAAACCTAATTATAATACATCATCAAAGTGCGAGTAAAAAGAAAAAGTTTGATACCTTCGGCATCTTCAGTCAATATTCTTTGTACTTCGCTCAGGTTTCCGTTCTTCGCGTGTTCGAAGAGTTCGCCTATGAAGCCGCCCAGACTATCACTCTCTTCTAAGCCGTTCTTCTCATCGCTCCTTTTTACTTGGCCATCGACCTTGTCAAGTTGCGCCTCATTTGGTGCTTGCCTCAAAGAACCGGACTTGACGTGCTCGACCGCGGCCTCGAGCGAGGTCACCAGAAAACCGGCCTCATCCGCCTCATAAGCCGAGCTTGCTGAGTAACGAAATTGCTTCATGAAGGTCAGTTGTCCATACCAACTAGCCAGGCCAGATTTGACCACCAGGAAGATAAGTACCGGCAACAGCTCGTCCGAGGAGACTGAGCTCTCTCCCTGGGAAACGAAACGTGCCGCGCGCTTGAGACAGCTCGTCTTGCCCAATACCGTAAAGTAACCATCCAGTCTTGCTAGTTCTGATAAACGTAAGTATTCATTAATAACTGACTTGCTAGCTATCTTGCTCTTTAATAAAATTCTTTCTTATTAAGTACAAAATCAATGCTTACCCAGTTTGGCTCTCGTTACGCCGTCGTAGAGATCAGGTCGCACGCCAAAATCGGCGAGCTGCAGGTCGTGCAGGTTTTTGATGATCTTATTGAGGCTCGCATCCTCAGCTGCAGTGCAAAAGGAAACTGCCTGAGGTAGAATTTTGCGCAGTCCATGTAGCACGTACGTCTCAGCGCACAATTTGATTGTCTGCATAAAGTATCGGCTCTCGAGTGTACGTTCGCGTAAGCCGGTGTCTTTCAGAAGAATTCGCAGTCCTTTGGCGTAGAGCATGCTCACGAGGTCGCGTTGCATCTGTAGACACTCGTTCTCCAGGCTCTTGTTGTGCGCCCGCTCGAACTCCTCGATCGCGGTGTCGAGTTCTTTAAGTACGCTCTTGTCACTCACTTCGGCCCACAGCAAGTCCACGCATTCCTTTAGCGAGCTGACTACCGGCACTTCATCGCGCGTGCTGGTTGTACCCTGCTCCAAAAGGCCTTCTATACACCTGCGTGAAGATTTAGTTTTTAGATTATTTTTAGTTGAGGCTTTGTTGCTTGGGAATTAGTTAGTGGACTTACCATACGCAATACTTGTTGTTATCTTCTGTATAAAATGTTTCTTCGAATAATAAGTGCAAGGATCGCGGCTCCGAATCCTCGCACTCGATTGTCAACGCTCTGTTGTAAAGTCGCACCTCAGTGTCAGTCAATGTGTGAAAATGAGTACCTGATAAAATTAAATTGTATTTTTTCATTTATTGCGTCAATTCTTTTTCAAATCTGAATAGATAAAATGACAAAAGCTTTACCAGGTAATTCGTCATTGGGAATCAATATGTGACCCAAGAAGTCTTCCTTGGTCAATGTACCCTTTGCAAATGTTCCACACCGAGGAACACATATGATCCAGCCTTCTCCGATAGCTCTGTTGAAGATTGGCTGGTACTCTTCTTGTAGAGTTTGGAAGAAGATGTTCTGGGATAAATCCTCGTCGTAATTGAACTCCATGATGGAGTTGAGCCATGTATCTTCTTCCACTGAAGTGTCGCCACGCCCTTTCCTGAAAACAATTTTTTTATATGATTGCAAATAATTTTAGTTTTGTTATCTTGATTGTCAAAAAATGTCTGCACTATTAAAGTAAGTTTTTAAAATTATTTGATAATACATTAAGAATGAATTTATTAACTTACTTTAGATATTTATTGTAATATAATAGCATCAGCTTATACATATTCCAAATATTATCTTAAGGCAATAAATGACTTTTTAGATCTTGATGAAACTTTATTTTATGACAAGAGTATAACCAACAAAATTAATTCATGAGTTGCTACTTGATAAATTAACAATATCTTCTATCAAAGAGAATAGAAAAAGGCGTTGAATGTTTATTGTACTTCAAAGATTTTAAATTCGAGATAAGTATATGCACAAGTTTCTTCATCTGTCTGTTATAAAAATAAAATTCTGTGCAAGGTCTGTACTTCCTTTGTCTCTTAATCTTTACTGTATATCATTTGTTACTTGTCTCTCATTTGTCCCCATTATTCATAAAATAAATCATGCTACATGTAACCTACTTCCAAACCAAGATGCAATTTTTCATAGACTCAGCATAAAATAAACTCAAATAAGCAATAAAAGAATAAATTTTCATAGCTTCAGGGTGTATACGAAGGCGTCGACCCATACACGAATAGTATGTCAAACTTATGGATCTTTCTTTGAATTGTTGCAACCAAACTAAATGCATTAGCAAAGAAATAAACAAATATACACTGTCGAATATGTGCTTCTTTTAGTTTCTCACTCGTCATCATTCGACGAACAGTCCTCAATAAACCACCGCACAAAAAAGTGAGTTATTCGATGGGTACTTGACAAGAAAAAAGATTTAGAAATACTCTCTATACAAGATATAGCGGATCAAGCAAAAGCCTCTAACCAGGAAAAGAGCAGTCGTCGTCCAAAAATCCCAGTCGTTGTTCTCCACTGTCGTCGACGTCTCCTCCGTTGCCGCAGCAGCAGAGGGTAAAAATACAGCGCTGCTGGTCCAAGCAGGCAGGCGAACAGAGAAGCGGCATCACGGCACATGGGTCAGCAGTGGCCCGGTCGACGACGATTCGCTCGTCGTTTTCTGGGTGATCGGTTTCTTTGGCCAGGTGACGACGTCGCACTTTTCAGACACGTCTAGGACGTTCGGCTGCTTCGACGTCGGACTCATGATGACGACGAAGGAAGATTATCACTGTCAGCTCGCTGCTTATCAATCGGCTCGGCGATTTATTTATGCGACGTTTGTTTTCCTTGTACTTACGCTGTTGATGTAGTTCTCGCTCGCGACCCAGACGGGGGTAACATAACCTATACAAGATATGTGCAGGATGACGTGCAGCGCTTGAACTTGGTTGTTTACGTGTGCGTTATGATGGCGTATATGGTAATGTGTGTAGGATGTAGAGTACAGTATAGATGTGGGAGAAAGCGACTGATGTGTGTGTATATACAGTGTACTGCACTTGAAGGAGTGCGTGGGCGCGAGAGCGTCTCTCGAGTTACTTACGCGCGGCATTGAGAGAGACAGCTGACAGTTAGGGGGCTGCATATAATATGCGCTCCTCTCTTTTTCGACGATCGCGTGGGAATAAAGTACCCTGTATGGATATGAACGAGAGGATGTACTTATATATGCTTATTATTTGTCGACTTATTTTTATAGCTGATGGATCAAATTTTGGTATGTAGCATACTATTTTTTAGTTTGATTTTATTTTTAGTTATGCCGAATAATGCATATTGTATACACATACATATTCAGAAACGTTACCGAATTTTTAACTTTCTAATGTTTGCTTTTTATTTATTTATTATATAAAATGTGTGCATTCGGATTTCTCAATATATATAAAAGCCGACGATGAATCGTACGTGTGGCTTAATAGACACGTTACGTCTTGTTACGTTATGTGTGCATTTCTTTTGCAGTATAGAGCGACAGGCTCTTTTTTCTCAATGAAAAATAGCGAACCTGAATATGCATAACTTGCTTAGGCAAGGATATCTATACATATATATTGTATTTATCTATGTAACCGTTGATTGCATGGTGAATGCCATGCATTACCACTGAGCGAATAAGTAGAATGAGTCAGGTGTGTTAAGACGTATACTAGCTATATCTTATTCAAACCAATATGTATTAACTGCCGTTTCTTATATATATTTTATCAACTACTTAACATTTAAGTGTTAAACGTTAAATTTATTTAAAGGACCACATTTTATACTTAATTTTTATGCTGTTTATGGTAAAATTATTAATTATACCGCCGCGTGAGTTACAACGTTGAAATCCGGTATTATATCAATTGTAATACGTTTTAATATATATCCTGTACCTAATTTTTATAAGCCGAAGAAACGAGTTTGATGCATTTTTAATACTTTTTTTTTCAAGTAATTCGATCACTTGTAAGGTTTCGCAGATTTTGCATCGGGCTCGCGGAAACTCGATATATATAGTATATAACTACTCCACCTGACACGTTCACGGTCGTTCACCCGACGCTCAAAATTTCAAGTATACTTTTGCTAAGAACCATTATACACTTGTATGAGTGACAAAATGAATAAAGATGAAAGATTTTTGGATATAAAAGATATATGTACATACCTATATAGTTACTGCGAATGAAAATATACTTTCAACAAAAGTAAACATTTATACATTTGAGAAAAATGGTTTCGGAAAGATTATTGTAGTGACAGATTCACTGACAGATATGCACTGTATATACTTTATATTAATTTTTACTGTACGCGTATATTTATAAAAAAGTAGAAAAAAATGTATAATATACATACATATCTGTCACATGACTTTCCTCGCGTTACTTTTATAAAATAAGCTATTTTGTCTCCATGATGATAACATAACTACACCATTACGTAATAGTTTATTACAAAATTCACTCAACTTTTAACAAAAAAAAATCATCCAAACTCCAAACAAACTCTGCCATCAACTCAAAGCGTGAAACCCAATCTACGGACATGCAAAAGTCACACAGTGTATATAATCAAAAAAAGAATACATAAGTAAATACCCGTCAAAAGTAATCAGCAATAGAATATAATCTCATCCCAGCGAGCTTCATCTTCAATTCTAACTCTCATCAGCCAGCCAGATCGCAGTGTCAACGGCCTATCCTCACAGAGTCACCCTCGAAAACTCTCTGTCACTCGCGTTCGCGCGCGCGCTTTGACAGCTGCTCTCTCTCTCTCTCTCTCTCTCTCTCTCTCTTTCGCGTTTCCTCGTTCTACGCTCACCTGCCCCTCTCCTTTCTTTTCGCGAAAAAAAGAAAAAAAAAAGAATGTGAAACACGAAAGAGCCCGTTGCACTACCTAGACGGCGTCGAGACGGGATTATCGACGACTATATACTGCAGCAGTATTATAGCGGAGTAGTCCGTGCCGGCGGTGCGCAGAGAGTTAAAGTGTAAGTGATGTATATATATATATATAGCGTTGGGTTATACGCGTTGCGTTGCCGGCTCGACGACATTCCATTGTGCGGCACGAGCGAACACTTGAGTAGGTACTGCAGACAGTCTGCGAAAGAGCGCAAGTTTAATGGGCGCGCGATGGATCTGATGCTGCTGTATGATGGGAGAGCTTCTTTATGTAACGGCACGTATTAACGCCGTGAAAATTGCTTTGATGATGGGAGCGATCATCGCTATGCGGGTGTAATATAATGCTTCTGCACACCTATTATTATTATTATTATTATTATTATTATGATGTCGAGGTTCGAGGTATACCTGTAGATGCGCACACAGTGTTTGCGGAGAAGTTATAATTGATTCGGGTAGTGTGTTTGTATGGGAGAGCGAAGCTGTATAATTTTGTTTTTTAACGGAGTTTGTGTAAGTTTACTGAGCTGCTGAAATGAAAAATGAACGTTTACAATCATCTTTTAAATATTCTTCTGATTGTTCAAATGTTCGATATATCGTTGGTAATTGCAGCGTATACATAGTAGGTCGTCGGTTTACCGCAAAAATCTGGAAATCTTTACTATGGATCGTGTAACTTAACATTAGGAAAACAGAGTAAGATATGCGCATACAGAAAATGAAACGGAATCGTTTGTACAGACTTTTATTCAAATCATGTGAACCGTTATAATACATAATATATATTTACACTTTTAAAAATACACTAAACGCACTCAACAGTGATGTAAAGCTTGATGGCGTCGCATACATCAACAAGAAAACATCGACTCTCTCGCGCGGAATAGTGCAACAATCAAGAGAGAAAAAAAATAAATACGCCACGATAACAATACTTACATCGCTCGCAACACGACAAAAAAAAATGTTCGCGCTGCTACGCTGATCACACATACATCTGTGGCTCACCTTTAAAAAAAAAGGCCGACAATCACATTGCACAACGAGAGTCCGATTAGCTCGCGAACAACGAAATTCGATGTTACACAATGCGACGCAGAGCAAGATTTTCCACGCGCTAATCGCGCGAGAAATACGAAGAATGTCATATTATTATAGCCGCGAGTGAACAACCTGATAAGGCTCTGTCCTCTCTCCCGATGTATTTCCTAATTATAAGAAGACGCGCATTTTTTTCCGCGCGACTCCGGTTGTAATCGATGGAATGTTGTACACCCGATTAGATAATACAAAGACACGTGTATTATAGTCGTGTAATTTGTGTGTTAGTGTGTGTGAGTATGTTCCATCGCTAATCGGCGCGCATTGTCTCGTATATTCGCTCTTTTATCGACAGCCTTGATTCTATAGATTCGATCTCGCGTCCCACTCATCCGAAACCGATCGATATATCTGTACAGCATTCCTGATGACAACAAAAAAAAAGAGAACCGTCGACTTTCCTTATTCTCGATGTACTAAGGTCACTGAAAAGAGTTCTCTTGCGTAAAATTATAGTAATCTCTCCAAAAAAGGAATATTCGCACGTGTGCCTAAAATCTATTTACAATGCTCTTGCATGACTATAATTCGTTATTTACAAAATTAAAAAAAAAATAAAAATAAACATCGATGAAATGAACGACACGCTGTTTATAACACATTAATCATGCGCGTCACGACGATGAATGTACATATAATACGTATACAATGAAAGCGCCGGGAGAAAAGCCGTCAGCTTCCCAGTTGGCAGTGGCCTCATCCGCGACACGAATACTAAACAATTAGCGCTAATTAATTGAACGTAACGACAGCATTTTAAAAACAGAACAAAGAACGTTGAGTATATTCCGATTGGGAAGTTAAACCCGTATACGCCGTCCATCACTCCCTCTGACACAGCTCGATCACGTTCGCTCTCTCTTTTGAAAGAGAGAATGCAGTAGTCCCTCTTTCAGACTGATCTGTATGCTGGTATTATAGATGTCAGCCTAGTCCTTTGTTGTCGTAGATGATGCTGCTCCTCGACTGTCCGTTTCCCGTCGACTCGGCCGACTTCTTCTGAGCGCTTTCTTCGTCCCTGAGGAAGTCCGGGTCATTCCAGGGCTGAGGTTCTCCACTGGCGTATAGCACGAAGATGACATTCGACACGAGAAAGACGCCAAGTACGATCCAGAAGACCAGTCGCCATTCCTGTACCGTCTGGTGAGGTGTGAGGATACCCACGATGTAAGGGGTTATTATTCCGGTGAGAGCAGCTATGCCGTTCGTTATGGCCATCAATGTGCCCGAGTAGTTCGGACTCAAGTCCAGGGCGTTTACCTTCATACCTGAATTGAAAGAAAGATTGCGTTAGCGTATTTGATTCTAAACTCCAAAAATCTCGATTCTTTTTACATACAAAAGAAAAACCAACCTGGATAGAAGGTTCCCATGAGCGTCATGCCGATGGTGAAGAGTATAACGACGACTGTCTGGTCGCAACCAGCATACGAAGCCCCTATAATAAATAATCCCGGTCCAACCGAGGCTATAGTGGTACCGAGTTTCCTCACGTTCGTCGTGGACATGATTCCTCTGGTGATCATCCAGTCTGCCAACCACGACGTGAACAAGCTGCAGAACCACATGCAGAGATAGGGCAGCGACGAGTAAATTCCATTGTCTTTAATGGGGAACTTGAGGACACTGCCCATGTATTTAGGCAGATCTGTCACCATCGTGAAGAAGCCCCAATCGTGGCCGATCTGAGCAGCGATCAATGCCCACAATGGTACCGATCGTAGGATATGGCCCCAGGGTACTGGTGGTGGTTTCTGGTGGGTGTGAGCACTCATGCGCTCATCCAGATACTTGGCCTCGGCGTCTGAGATAAAGGGATGCTCTCGAGGATTGTTGTAACAGAGGACCACCCAGATGACGAACCAGAGAACTCCTACTGCTCCGAAGACGTAGAACACCGCTGGCCAACCCATCGACGAGTGGTGCAGGATGAAACCGGATAGTGTTGTGGCGAACACCGTACCTGTGGAGAATCAGAGTTTTTTTTTTATTCTTCTTTGTTTGAGTATGCATGTGTTAAATAACGCTCGTTTAAGTATGAAAAATGAAAAAGTTCTTTTTTTTTCTCGATACAATAACGGAAGTTTTTCTTTTAACTTAAGTATATACGCACTTTCGTGATTACGTAAAGGAAAGAATAAAACGTATGTACGTTGTAAATAGACTATGGAACTATTAAACCAGTGGATATCGCGCTGGGAAATTTTTACTCCGTCATCAAGAGAAATAAATTACACCTAATATACATTGAGACTGATACCTGCTCATATCAGCGTAAAAAATGTACCAGATAACGCAAGGCTGGAATTAATAAACTGTGATGCTCTTAATCCGTTTCGAATAGCGGTTGCAGTAATCTGACCCTTTTTGTTATCGATAAAGAAAGGTAAATTAACGATTACAATTATTGCGCACCTGTCGTATAATGCTCTTCCCGCATCAGGACACTAATCATAATGAGAGATATATTAATAAACTTATTATATTTACGATATCCAATAACTTTTTACTCAGTACTTTGATGATTTAACGTAATTATCATTTATTTATTGTTAATTTCTGGTACCGTTAACTCTCGACTGTAATAAAATTGATGGTAAAAAATTTCGAAAAAAGTCCGCAAAAAATTTAACGACAAAAGTCACGCATTTCAATGTTACTTTCCCAAGCTTCTATACGCAACTATCATTAGAAAAGCAAAAAAAAAAAAAAAAAAAATCGCAGGCAACACCCAAGTTGACTCATCAAGAAGTGCACTCGTAACATTTTATCGATATAAAAAAGCATATACACACCTAACTGAGCACCAGCAAAGACGAGTGACCCGATCTTAGATCTCTCTTCCGGTGGTGTCCACTGTGCGAGCATGGCATTGAGAGCCGGAAATGTGGTGCCTTCTCCAAGACCCATAAGTACCCTGAGGACGATCAGAGCCGTAGCGTCACCCCATTCGACGGCAACCGGTGTCAGAAGGGTGAAGATCGCCGTTGACAGGATTCCCAGACCCAATGAGTACTTGCCACCGAAACGCTCGGCAAGCATGCCACCTGGCAGGTGCGTTAGGATGTAGCCCCAGTAGAACGAGGACAGGATTATGCCCTGAAAAGTAAAGAGGAGAAATTGCTTTATCGTAAATTGTGGATTATCAACGTGATGTTTCCTTGTCTGCCAGTGTTGTTCGACAGAAACAGTACAGTTGTTCAACTGCTTGCGAACTGTATTGAGATGCTTTTTGTTAAAACGCAATGTGGTAATAAACGCCAGTGCGAAATTGTTAGATACGAAACGGATATGATGAATTTATTTAACGTTATTCTGCGAGGATTCTTGCGCTGGTATAGCTAAAATTAATTTAATCTTTTGAAAACATTCACAAGTATGTGACAATATTTAAAAATACATTCCCAAAGTATCTGGTCTCGAAGGATTTGAGATTGTTGTTATTTATAAATGTCTTGAGCATAACTTTGACACTTATTATATTGACATATAATTTATGGATAGTAAGTATAAGTTAGTTAGTTTATGGATACAATTAAGATAAAGCTTAGTCGCGCAGCGGTAATGAAAACGGATTTTTCCACTGTTTCTTTCACCTGTATAATGCTTCATAATCATAATTACGAATTTTCCAGTATCCCAAATATTCGCATCGATTAAACGCACTTGTTTGCGCACAGTATATACGCCTCAGGTATGTAAAAACTTTGCTAGGTAAACATCGAACATCGCCTGTATAAAAAAATGACACATTCCGCGCATATCAGCGATACGCATCTTTATTATAAATTCACAGTTATATATTTGACTTTTGATCGGCAATAATCCATTAGATATAATATCCATGAGTAAATACAAAAATTTTCCTTCGTATAGTATCGGGCAAAAAGTATAGATGCGAGCCGAAAACTCGCCATCTGATACGCGGTTGAGGCGAAATCTGTTTCTAGCATGTCTTTTGAGATTATAGTATATAATCAATCGTGTAGATTTATGGCGATACAATAATTACTTTTTATACTTGTATAATTATCAGCGGGTTAAATCTTAGATTATATATTTATCGAAAAATTGGAAGCCCATATGCATGCAGACGATTTCGCATTAATCTATATATCGCGCGAGATATTAAACAGTCCTTATCGTGTCGATCGAATAAGTACTCGGCGTGTTATTGATAATCAAATAAAGCTCGCGTCGCGTTTTCGTCGTTCATATTTCATTGACGTTTGATGCGTCGGTCGCCGGGGGAAAAACCGAATTTTTTGTCGAAGACGCGTCAGACGAAAGAGTGGTAATACCTTCGGCTGCAGAATATTTGCTAATATATATATATCTCATGTTTATAACGCGATAGAGATGTGGATCTTTGGATTATTATCTTTACGACAGCTGTCACCTATTGAATTACTGAATAGTAGAGGATTTTGCAATTATTTTCAATTAGAGATAATATGTGATCGGTTGTAGATAGGGGGTGATTGATCGACCGCAATTATACAGCATTTGGCAATATGAATGATAAAGAAGGAAAGAATGTTAATTAAGGTTTAAAAACAAATATTCAAAAGTAAATAAAAGTGACAGTATAGAAAAAAAAGTTATATTTAAGCAATTATAAGCATATATGCCTGATCGTTAAACGTATATAATCTTCAGCATGTAATTCAGGGGACGAAAAGAAATATGTCTCAGACTCAAAATCAACTTTGTTATATACACGCTTATTATATGTATAACGTATACAACAAGACAATCGCGACGAGACGCATATTATTTGCGCGAAATGACACGTCGCCCATCAACGTCGAGCGTGCGCATTCGATGAAATTGCAAGATAAAGAGGCCGTTTTGTATTTACTGAAAAAGCAAGAGGAAAGATAATAAAAGAGATTATGAGATTCCCCGAGTGTTGTTATACAGCGCGGGAAAACAAAAACTTGGCTTTTGTTGCTTCTCTAAACTGAAAAATCGTCATACTTACAATACCAAATCGAAAATAAATAACTTGAAATAAAAAAAAAAATCCAACTGACCTGCAGCTCCTCGCTCCACGCGTAAGTGTACTTATTGGACGTAGCGCTTCCAGATGACGACGAGTTACCGCCACCCGATCCCGAAATCGAACCTTCACCTACACAGATGTCTTCTCCAACGTCACTGCTGTTCAACGGGACAGTCATCTCCGTTATGGCAATCGACAGGCAAACGCGCATCGCGTATGCGTTTAACAGGGCCAGAAAACCCATCAGTGCGAAGACCCATCGCTGAGGTATGCATGCGCCTGCAAAATCAGAAAAACGATTATTAAGTGTTTATATATATATGTTTTTATAAACACTGGCGTCAGACACGTGTGTGATAATAAACGAAGAAAAAACGATTAGGTTTTCACAAAATAAAAATGATAAAGGATGTAATACACACAATAGTAAACGAGAGAGACTCAAGATCGTTTGCGATTTCTAGTCGGAAGGCCCTCGAACTTTTCGCGCAAGGCCGCGAGAGACACTCGGCGAAGGCTACAATACCGATCACTGGCCGACCAGAGCCAGCCGTTACTACTGCGCGATATTGAGTAACCGGAGTATTATATACAACTTTGCGCAGGACGTGAGCGGTGAAAACTCGCCGAGAGTCTCGTGTCCAAAGGTTAAGCTTCCGCTTATGGATTTCCCGAGGCTGGCATTACGTCCTCATTATTGGTGACAACGATTACGCGATGACTGTTTTCGAATGCTTTACGATCGCGCGGGAGGCTGCGCGTCTCAGTGTCAACTGCGATGTATATAATGTAGATCTAGGAAAGCGAAAATGAAAAAGTTTTAAGAGTCTATTATAGTTATAATAATTGAGGAAGCGTTAATAAACGATCGCGACACCTCGTAAATCCTTGTGTATTATTATATCTATATACATTACTGCGTACAGAGTGTAAAGAAATCGCGAGTATTATAATGCGCTCTTGACTGTATTATGGAAAAAACAAGATTTCCTCCCGCATCGCTTATGAAATCGCTCGTCGCCTTGAGCTCGAGTCTTCGACATTAAATGAGTTTGGGTATAAAAACATACCGGTGGGGTTACGTTATGTGTGCACAGATATGCACACGGCGGAAATTAACGGAGCGCGCCCTGCAATTGATGCACTTCTCGCGAGTCATCGTTGAGTTTTTCTCCCGAAGATAAGATACACACACACACACACGGCGTGTGTGATGACTTTGAACTATTTAAACTTGTAAATTCTTGTTTATACTTGTAATATACCAAAGACTCGTATATGTTTGCTGTATAAAATCGACGAAGAAAAAGAAAATCACCTTCTAATCTGACATCTGACGCTGATGATCATCTTTTATACACGTTGTAATAATTCGAGCAAATAATTATACATCAGGAGAGTAAACACGATACAAAGTATATATGAGTTGTGACGTCTTTTTCGGCGATTTATACGGATTTGCTTGTATCTTTTTTTATCGACGCGTGATGCAACGACTGCAGCCGCATAAACAATCGCGAAATTTGTTTTTTATTTTTATTTCAAATATGCTTATTATAATAACATGCAACGAGGCGAAATTAACATCTTGTTCTACATAAATACTGTTATTGTAATAATTATAAAAAGACGACGTGTCCATACATATATATTATGAATATAAACAGTATATAGTGTGTATATACTTTTTATAACGAACACGCGGGTATAGTCGATTGGTATAGATAACGAATCGTTTCATTAACATTTCGCGAAGTTTATATGCAGACGACTTATCTCGCCGCTAAAATATCACGAAAATTTTGGCATGTCATTTTCAACGCTGTTATATATATTTTGGAATAAATAACGAAATCAAAATTTATACACCGAGATGGCATCTGCTTTTCCACGCCATTGATTTCTTTTGCTTTATTCATCGCAAATATACATACACGCAGTAGTTTCAATTAAAAAAAAAATAATAATAATAATAAACCGGTTTTTTTTAAACCCAGATCCATAACGGCCGCTTCTGTCCTGATTCGCGATCGGAATACTCGAATTATCCGGTCCAACGGTATGTATACACAGCCGAAAAAAGCTCAGGGCAAAAAGCCGGAAGCGGAAACCGCAAAGAAGCTGTTGCACGATTCGGCGCGCCTTTCCGTTCTCCGATCGAATGCCGCGCACGTATGTGTTTCTTTGCGAAAAAAATCCACGTCGACTTTTTTCTTCTTCTTCATCAAATTGGATAAATGACGCTTCATATATACTTATAGACTTTATTTCCTAGAATAAGTATATATCTAACTTATACATAGATAACAATCCAGAAGCTTGACGGTAAGTATATATATATATATATATATAAACTTTTATAATCGATTTCGATCTATATATTAGAAGCGGAAAGCGCGCAGCTGAATACATCAATTACGAGATAGATATATACGCTGTAACATGCGTGAATGGAAACTTCGTCGCTGTATCGAGATAAGCGTTTGTTTTTTATTTTGTAAAATTTGCGCGCAGTCCAAATACTTGGCGCGCGCGGGAGGATGTATTAATTGGTCTCCGTGTATTATAACATATATTATACGTAACAATAATGTGGTTTGGTATAACAATTTGAATTGTTGTTACTCGAGAGAGTAATTGGAAGGATCGCGTGTACGATTGCGTCACACGTCGTTGTTCTTTGCCGATTTCGGTCTGATTCGAAGCTTATATACATATACACGTGCCTAATGACGATCTTATCGAGAGAGAGAGAGAGAGCCGGTGCAATTGACGATGATAAGTATCTTTCTTGTCGTCGGCGAGGATGATGAGAAATGCATTGTTCTTCTTCGTTTCAAAATGGAAAAGTTCAATCGTTTCGTATATACAACTAATTATACTTCCGATTCTACGACGATATATATATTTATATATTATTCCGAGTTCATTATAAGCCGCAACCTCGCAGCGTCGCCTAATGGCTTTTCGACTACGAATATTCTATTTTTGTTTTCATCAAAACAGTATAACTAGTGGTATATAGATTTCGAGATGAAAATAAAACGAAAGAAAGTAAACTCACAGCAAGACTTCCAAACGGACAACATCCTCCCTTGATTCAAACACAGTGGCACAGAAACAAAACAAAAAAAAAAATCACCAGCACCCCTAAACACTACTCAATCGAATAATGTCTTGTTCCTCTAGAAATATAAAATAATAAGTCTCTATTCATAAAAGAACTCTAGCAATAAATAAGACAAGCACATACAACATCCGACGCGTAAGCGCGCGTCGGTACCGACTGACCGCGCGCCGCCGTTAATTTCGCCTTTTATTCGTTCACGTGTGCAGCGACGACGACGATAAGCGACTCGCAACAGGTGCGCGCGCTATACGATAGTTCGTGTATAAAGGTAGGAGAGTCGCGAGGAGAGCTATATACGAGGATATAGATAACGAATTCCGATCGCTGTATGTACTAGAGGATGAAATGCTCATCTCGTGCTTCCCGATGATTTGGAGTCTGCTCATGAGCTTTTTTCTGTCGCGGTGAGTTTATTGCGATTCTTTGAATAAGTGTGTATATATGATGGATTCTTGAGTATATTTCATTCCTAGATTTACAACAAAATGATGAATAGCTTGGGGGAACGTGATTCTACTGTGTTTAAATTTTAATGTAACTTTTTTGGGAGGTATCCTTTGTATATAATATTACGTATTTTTTCAACTTGGAGAGAAAATTCATAAACAGATTTTTCATTATTACAAGACACAAATCGTACGTAATAAGGTACACGCGTCCGAGCGATTGTAATAGAATTTTTTAATGGCAGATGATTGATTTACGATAACCGCATATTTTATCGTAAAAACCGATGAACCCATTGACGCAATCCCCCAACGATTATCTCGATCGATCAGAATTTAATTTCGACGACTTTCCCGAAATCTCATTCGCATTTATATATATCCATTCCAATCGAGTATAATAATAGCTATATACATCGCGTATATATAACTGCATATAGGTGCAACACATCAGCGACTAAATAATCGAATCATCTCAACTCACACCGTTTCAATTAACAATCAGCACTATATATACACATCAGATAAGCGCGAAATCAGTTAATCGTCAATATATATCAAAGGAGTATGCGTCAAATCGTCTCAACGCATGTGTCGCCGTGATAAATCCCCGCCATATTATCGGAGTATAATAGGCAGTAACGAGAATTTGAGGAAACAGATAGGATTAATTGGCTGTTCGACTCGGAATTCCTTGTTTTATTGTTGTTAATATTATTATTATTATTGTATATATATGTTCGCGCGAATGTAACTCGACGGCTTTCCGGGGGGTAACGTCTCTGCGATGTATGTGTTACTCCTGGAGTTGTGATCGACTGGAAACTATAAACTTCGATAAGCGAAATAAACCTGCGGGGATATAGATAACAATGTGTATTAGAGAAATTACTGCACGCGCGAGTGAGTTTGGTGTAACGAAAAATTATTGAAATTCGGATATATATATATGTACGATACAAACTTTTTGCGATAATTGATTACCGAAATAATGACGCAGAAAACAATGTATCATTGCCGTGTCATTCTGTATATATTTTAAAAATCTTCGAACCTTTTCCGTCAAATCCGATAGATTTATATACCAATAATTATTATATCGAGTGCAATCGTTCGCCTCCAAATCCATCGTGAATCCTAACATATCATTGGCGCGATATATCCGTTCCACAAGGTTAGCTACTCTCGCACCGAAATAAGAATACCTTGACACCTGCACTTGTGCATATAATATACCTACACACATGAGCGGCGGCGTCATTTACAATTTTCAAACACGCGCGCGTTATTCGTATTCCCAGCGTTATGCCAGGAAAATATTTCACAACAGTCCTCGGTGTTATTATGCTTCTCTGTCAAACTCGGGAAAAATCGCTTTTTTTTCCTCTTTCGCTAATTGTCAATCCATTCGAGCGAATCGTCATTAAATCTGTTTGCGTCATGTATATTAGGTAAATTATAAAGGAGACAAATAAATTTAAATACAATATTATATACATCGTGCTAAAAATCGTTATCGGGCGATTTCGATGCGAGGACAGTTTTTGTCGAAATATTAACCGCTCTCGAGCTGTATATATATTTGTTTATATAGTCGAAGAGGTCGATGGAACGTATCGAAGAGTTTATGCTCCGAAAAAGCTCCAAATGATTAATTGCGTTACGCGCGATAACGCGAAAAGAGATTTGTCTTTATATTCCTTCGGATTAGTGAGATTGAGATATATAGGTATATTATAAAACCCTTTTACAAAATCGTCCGTGTGAAAACTGAACGACACGATTAATCCTCGACTACGAACGAGTATTATACAAATAATAAACCCGTAATTATCGCGAGCATCGCACTTATCGTGCATTATAAGGTATAATAAAGCGACTTATACCGGAGATTAATAAGTAAGAAAGTCATTTTCACGTGTTAAACTTGTAATCGTGGGATTTATTGCTAAAGAGTTATTAATTAAGAGTGTTTGAATTAAATGACATTTTTGTGAATATTATTAATCATCATTCATGTATACATCGTTATAATAATCATCAGCCTCTATTGGATTACCGAAAATTTGTAATCGACAGAATGTATCATTGTGCAAAAAGTCATTCCTATACACTAGAATACATAGAAAGACTCTTGAACAATACTTTGCCATCAGTATAATTATACCTACTACATTTTCAAATTCAAAGAACATGCGCTCGAAGTACCACAATTCGATACCAGTTTTCTAGGTAGTATACGACAGGTACATTTTAATGGGATACTTCAGCCTCGATAGGAGATAAAACACTGACTAATTTTCAAGCTCAACAAATTTTATTCACGCCTTTAACAACAACACAGAAGCAACTTTCGAGCAAAAAATGCCATACACTTCACTTGTTTACACTAGTAGCTAGAAACGCGTCTCGTGCAATTGTGTTACACTATGTAATACTGTTATTTCTAATCTGTAATAATAGATCGAGCTGTGTGAATCTATACTCATATATTTATCTGTCAATTACAATTACGTAATAACGTCGAGACACGCTTTGTTTGTCGAATATTTTAAAAATGATGCCATTGTGCTGTACGCTAATACTGTTATATTGATATATAACAATATAACTGGATGAATATGAGTCAACGGAAATATCTTAATAATTGTAGACCTGGCTTTTGAGAAATAATGTAAATCTGGGAAACAACCGATACACAATTAAGAGAGAAACAGACGATTATTCGCTTTGAACATTCCTCGCATTCCTCCACGATGACGCGCGCTGAAAATATATATTATGTATACGCAAAAGTACAAAATCTTCTCATAATAGTATACGTAACAAATAAAGACTCTCCTGCGATTATTTTGTATTTCGCGTATATGTATTATATGTATATGTATATAGTCGTGTACACGCGATCGGCCAAATCGAAGTCAAGGATAAGACGAAAAGGAAACCGCAAAAGCTCGCGGAACGTGACGAGCGCGACTAAATAACGTCGCGAGAGTCCTTTTGAATCTTGTTTTCTAGCGCGTCGTTTTAAGTACGTCGTTTTCCTGCTGACCCGTCTTTGAGCTCGTTCTCGGGAAAAAGATAATTTTTCCGTGTCTATACGTCGCTTATATATTTTTTTCGTGCATCATGTAGTGCGATAATTAACAGACTGATGAAGATGATGAAAAAGCTCTATATGCCTATTTGGAATGAATTCCCCGGTTTTAAGATGCGGCTCTAGCTATAAAGTTTTTTGCTATATCTATTTGGATATAAGCGGTAATGTAACAAAAGTCAGATCTCGGATTTACATGCGGGTATTAATAGAAAGCTTGAAAATTTTCCCTACCCGCGGCATCGCGGCGCTTTTGCGACATCCTTACGTCCTAGAAAAAGACTTTTACGATACATGCCGTGAGTCTGCATTTAACGATTATAGTATAATCTCTCTTCTTAATGAAATTGCGTATGCGAGACTCGTTTGCAAAGAGATTATATTCTACAGATTAGTGCGGAATCGCGTGAAAATCGGTTTCGCAGTTTCGCGAGCTATAAATAAAAGAAATTCTGTTTAATTCTCATATAAAACGATTTTTTTTTCAAATCGTAATCTACTGTTTTATACGTGAGAAGAAATCGTAATAAAACTTAATTATAGAGATAATTCGGAATAATCTTGTAACGAGATAAATTTAGTTTTGCGTCTATAAAGTATATGCGATATCTTATATACGGGTATATCAGTCATAAATTATGAAAATCAAAGTATCAAAGTTCTTTCGGCGAAAGATTATTACTGGGTGATCCAGTATAGCACAAAAATACTTGATAACGCAAAATTATTGTCTATTTTTACGTTGATATAGTTTATTAACATTATTTGAAATACATCATTTCGATAGTCCGAGTATCAGCAAAGAAAACCGCAACGATGTGCATATCACTGAAATAATTTTTAAAAATGCCAGTTTCAAATGGTTCATTTTGCATAACTACAAAAAAAAATCAATCAAATACACACTTGCATGTGTAACGACTATATTGAATACATGTAATAATATTCTTTGCTATCTGACACAAAACCAGCTCACGAATTCCAGAATGAGTATAACGAGCGTCAGAGGATTCTGAATGTGAATCCATTCGGAGGACACGCGGTCAACACGTGTCGGCCACCGCGATATATCAATTAAATTGTTCTACATATCACGCGATTTGCTCTTACGTAATTCACACGTTTGTGCCGATAGATCCTTTGTGATTGCGATCCACATTCCACGATCGACTCGCGGTAAAGGGTCAAAGTCAATCTGCAAGTGTATACCTGATGATGTGCAACGCATCGCTTGCGCGGAAACAAGAGTCAATCGTGCATGACGATGACTCTGTGAAAAGACACTTTGTTCATAGCTCTTTTGGGGCTGACTTTGTTTTGATGTTATTGAGGGAATTGAGTTAATCGAATGTTTTGCTTAATGGGTTTATTAAATGACTTCTCGCCATATCTCGTGGGGTTTTGGATGTTTGTTTTTTGGAAGAACGATATAGTATATTTTGTTATAAGATTGTTGTTGATGAACGGCTAATTTTTCTGAAACCTATATACAGCAATCGTCTTTACCATGAGCGAATGTGCGGTTTTTCAAATAAGATCGCTATATAAGACTTTCAACTATCAGACTGGCCAGTATATCTACATAGATAAATCAACAAAAAATCATACCTTCTCAAAATATATTTAATTCGATGTCGTAAGAACTTCATACTATTATCTATCAACGACTGATAAGTGGAACATAATTGACAAGCATTTAGTTAAATATTCAAGTATATTTTAGACGCAGATAGATATACAGACAGACAAATCTATGTCAGACAACTTTATGTAGTATATAAAGCTGTGTTTATTTATTTTAGACGCAGAAACGTATTATAGAATATATAAACGTATGCTTAAACGTTTGTTGATGTTTATAACGAAGCTAATGATGATAAACTTACTTCCTTTAACGTGAAAGAAAAATCAGGTTTGCCATTAGAGAAACTGTTACGATTAAATGAGTAATATAAGGTGACAGAAAAATTTATTATCAGTTTTTCTTTAATTAATATCGTATCAGGTAAAATGATGTCAAAGTCGACTATTAGCGATAAATAAAATATGTCATATATATCAATTTTTTATTTTTTAAATTTATCACCAGATTAATTGCATAAAGTTAAAATTACCAATCGATTTATACTTTTCATTGCAACATCGTCATCAATTAAAAAAAATGAACATTTGGAAACGTTTTAGCTAATTAGCTGTGTTAAGTATTTAAATAAGTTTAATTTCATCATGTTATCAAAGATATAAAAATTATCAAGTCACATACTATAGTAATGCTGCTAATTCTACACATATCGTTTTTGATAAGAAAAAGTATATGTCAAACCCCTGAGTAAAAAGTTGGCCTGTTTTCATGGAGAATGTATTAGTAAAACAAGTATTACAAGCATTTTCAGCTAAAATCGATATTCAAACCTCATTAAAAAATATGTTATTCTTATACATCCTAGATTACTATGTATAATATCGGATAATCTGGCGCGTAAAAGAACGCGAGAACCCTTAGGCGTTTTAAAATATTTTATTAATCAAAAACGATCTAATTGAACACAATAAGTTTAGTCATCAAAATGTTGCAACGCGTTACCTGAATCTTATTCACTGATCAAGCAACTCTTCGATTGCGCATCTAATACTTTCAGCAATAAAAAAAGTTGCGATTTATGGTATCGTTGATTGAAGAAATCCGATATTGAACTTGATAAACATTATTAAGAAAGGCTTTCAGTATAATTATAATTATAAATTAATATATATCATGTCACAACGATTATAAATTATGATTCCTTTTTTATTTCGTTTAAATTTGTACTTCTAATTGTTAAAATAAGCGATTTTTAAATTTTTGTCCAAGTACTGGATCGATAATATTTTGTATAACCTATAACTGATGATTATTAAACATAAATGATTTATATTTCACTGCAAGCGCTTAACGGTGTACAAAGTTTATTCTTGGGAGTACATTGAACTGTTAACAACTGATTAGCTACAAATGCGGTTATTAGCATTTGCCTTAATAGCGAACATAAGCTAATGATCTTATTATTTATACTAAGGCTTAATTATAAAGGACTTATTAATTATAAAAATGAAATTGATACTATAAAATAATAATTTCAAGAATGAAGGCGAAAAATGTAAATAAACTGTAAATGAAATGTAAAATGTATTAGATTAAGTAAAATGTATTAAGTTAAGTAAAAATTGATGTACGGCAAGAGACAAGGACCAAAATGTAAACGGACTGTAAGTCTTACATGGAAAATAAACGAATAAGAATTAATTTCAAGAATGAAAATTTATTCACAAAAATCTTTGATTAGCGATTACGTCGGGGTTAGTCAAAGTGCGAAATCTGTCGCAAATTAATCAATTACATGACCAGTCAATATACAGGTTTATCGCAAAAATAGACTTTTTAAAATTATCAATCAAACAATTGAGTGCACGATGATTAAATGTAATTAAATTATATACTATGTCACATGTGGCGATTATACGTAAACTTTTTCGTTGTTATCAACGAACATATATGTAATTCAAACAAAACTACATATTCACGCACGTGGCAAACAAACAATGACAATCAATGTTTCTATTCTCAAATCCTAAACAACATCGCATCATCATTACTAATCACGTTTCTCTTTCTGTGTCCAATGACTACGAGATAATGCCGGAAAGGGGGTAAATCCGAAGGAAAAAAGAATATAGATAGCCTCGGCACGGAATTTTACTGGATCGCACACATACGAGAGCATTATTAGTATTATTATCTTGATCGATGTATACATCGCGGCATGCGTTATCTGTACACAAAACACTAAGCAGAAGAGCAGCTCACCGCTCGTTTACCTTCTTGCCTGCCACGAACCCATCGCAACTCAGTTGAGGTCGTCCAATTTTCCAACAGTGGAATACTTTCGCTCCTTTTCTCGTAGTCCATCGGCTCGGTTTTCCGTTAATCAGGTACTTATTTCTGTCACGGATCATATACGTAGGTAGGTAACGTGTAACACCTTCTCACTGTGTGTTGTCCTTTGCTGTCTTTTCTTCTTCTGTCTTTGATGATATGCTAGTTTGGAGTTCAGTATCGAGCGTTCAAATTCGATCATATGAAAAGTTGCACGAGAGCGTGAAGCTTGACGTGAACGAATGATCGTACTACTGTTCATTCAAGAACTGTGACGATTTGAAAAAAAGCTGACATGAGACGCCGAGCAGTCGAGAAGAAGCCAACCTCATATTTGTGAATAATACTGAGCGGCAACGAACTCGATAACGTGTGCTCTCGGTCGCCGATTGATCGCGTATGTGCAAGTCCCGATACAGTGGTCTCGTTGGGTAGATTCCTTGACCGTTATCTATTTGACAAGGAATAGGCCGTCGCTTCTTCGCTTCTACTGGACGCTGATGCCGAGCTTCACTGTTGTGCTATTGTCATGCGAACTGTCGACTTTGTTCCTATTGTCGTTGTAGAGAGTTTTGATATGAACAATGAAGAGCGATGGAGAACGGCTTGTTGGAGTTAATTCGACGGAGACACGGCGGATGTATACATCGGAGATAATGCTCAGAGACTGAAGCGCGATAGGGCTGTCGATAAATTATCAGTGTGAGAATCAAGATTAGGAAAGCAGTCGTGGACGAAACTCATTCGACCAGCGTGTATTCATTCACACTCTCTTTCTTTCTCTTGTTGACTATCGTAGTAGGTAGGATACTTTGGCACATTTTGTTTACAAGGTGACGATTTTGTGGATCTTGAAATAAAAGATTACAATTAATCTTATGCGTATAAAAGTATAAAATTCTATTTGATCTATATGTATATAATAACATAGTAATTCTATTTAAGCAAAATTTTTTGTATATGTAAAGGGCTCTTTAGGCCATTTAATTATAATAAATAAATATAATCATTATATATAGCTATCTTACACAATTTTAAGTCTAAATAAATTGCTAGTCTACATTTTTCCGGCTCTTCTTCATTGCCTCATAAATATCCGGAATCGTATTTGCTGAATCCTTCCAAGTTCTTTTTATACTTTCTATGGCTTTCTCAAAATCAAGATTCTAAAAAGATAAAAATTAAGTTCCATTATTTCAATATTTGGAAATAAATTAAATGATCACTCTATTAGTCAGATCAAGCTTATATAGTTGTATTAGCTAGTAATGCCATTGATTTCTCAAAATAGCATCGCTCACCATTTTATGTTTGTAGAAATTTTGCACTAACTGAAACAATTCTATCAGCGTTAAATCTGGCTCTTCCTGTTTGTCTAACTTAATAAACTGACAATTTGGTTGATGCTTTTTGTGTTCTAGCCTTGAATTAAAAAAAAAAAACAACAATAAGTTAACATATCAAAAAGTTCAATTGTATTTTAATAAAAATAAAGCTCAAGTATGAAATCGTATAAAAAATTAAAGCAAGTAATCTTTAAATAAATCCAATCAAACTAACGTATAAGAAAAATGTTCTCACCATGGATCATCGTCTGGCTCCCATCCATCAAGCTGTTTGCAACACATGAAACACTCGGCTAGGTCGGGTTCATCCTTACCGCCGATCGCGTAGAATCCAGCCCTGGCCATGTTGTCGGGATTGCACTTGTGATTCTCAGATTTGAAGGGCCAGTGCGTGAAGGTTTCCAATCTGCCCTTCTTCCAAAAAATCGGGCTCAGACCTCTGCCAAAATACGTTGGATAGAAGTGAGGTTATGTTCGCCTTGATGATGCTTACCTTTTCGGAGCATCGAAATTTGTTATCTATGAAAATCGCGTGCGATCTACTTACTCGAATATACGGCTCACGTCCATTTGTTCTTCCGTCATGGTTGTGAAAAAGCGTTGTTGCGTCTGGCCCGCGGAAAACACTTGGCGCGTTTTTCTTCTGTTTATGCCGTGATGCTATGATAGTTGCACCCGTTGCACCGCCCGGAATTTTGAACTAAACTGTCGCCGCCTCTGTTACGCCGTTTTTCGAACACTTGTAATACGTGAGTCAAGAGTCCACTGTTGGTGATTGGCAGCAAGCGAATTAAAAATTCAAGTATCGCGAAAAAATCGAAGCAAACGTGTGATATGATAAATTCGAGTTATTGACAAAATTTTCAACTTTGAAATTTAGTTACTGCTCGATCAACCGTATTCATATTCTGAAATAGTCGCACACTTGACTCGACGCACCGTTGCCATGACTACGTATTTACATGGAACGCTGTTTCGAATGCTGCTCTGCACCAGGCACTTTGACATCTGTATAGAAAACCTAATATTTATCATTAACCAATACTGTTTGCAATAATGGATTTTCAAGATCTCAAGTTGAGCGGAATAATCGCCTTTGACGGTGAGTTGAACGAACGCTAAACGAGACCACTCATCCGTGTATTATTATGTTTATTAACTATAACATTTTGGTATCCGAACAACGAATAAACAGGTCTGACGAAAAATGGGCTGCAACTGCATCCTGACCAGGAGCATTTCGTCTATCCCATGGGGAACAAGGTGACGATCAAGCACATCGACACGGGAATCCAGGAGTTTTTATCTGGCCACACGAATTTGATATCGACGATGTGCATATCTCCTTGCGGAAAGTTTATTGCTTCTGGACAAATCAATCACTTGGGCTTCAAGGTTAGTCGCTTTACGCATGATAAGCATCTGTGTGTTAATAAAATAATTGTATACGATTTTGCGAGGAATTTTCGTAGGTAAAATAAAGCAACAATTTTGTATTATATTAATTAACGATGACGTAGGCTATGGTGATCATATGGGACTATTACGGGAAGAAAATAAAAGCGAGTCACGAGATACACAAGGTGCGAGTGGAGGACGTCTGTTTCTCTTGTGAGAGCAACTACCTGATAAGCCTTGGTGGAAGGGACGATGGCAACGTTGTCATCTGGGACGTAAACAAGAACGACGCTTTGTGCGGTGATGATCTTATATATATTAATTTTTTACAATTGTTTACTGTCGATCGGTTGCAGTATCGATGTATATGAATAAGAACTAAATCGCGTGTTATAATTGACTATAATATAGTTTGCTATACAAACTCCAGTTTATCTATCGTAACGATAAAGTTATATGTTTGCGCGCGTTTGGAAAATTACTGGTCACTGCAAGGGAAAATTTTCAACTCGGAATCAATAAGTATTGTATCGAGGCTCGATGCATTAAGCACTATTAGTTCCCTTTGAAGCGCAATTAATTAATCAATAAATGTAATTTTTGTAAGTAGAGTGAATGGATGAATAATTCCTATGCGAAATTAATTAAGAAGGAAACTACTTGTCATTATTAGATTAAGTCGCGTATCACTTGTATATTCAATATTTCAATGGCCTGAATCTTTTCGCTCATATCGAACGGCAAAATCGCGATAATACCATTAAAAAAATAAACGTAAATTGATCGTCAGGTTCGTTCGCCAGCACGGAAATAGCAGGTAACGCGTACACGATACGCCGGACGAATTTGCGGGACCAGTGCTTTGTGACGGCTGGCGACCGGACGCTGAAAGTCTGGCGCATAAACCAGGAAACGCGCAAAGTCTACGGCGTCGACGTGAAAGTCGGAAAGCTGAGGAGATGCATCAACTGTATCGTGATCGACGAGAGAGACGAGCTGGCCTACTGCGGCACCTCTTCCGGTGACATCATCAAGGCCAGGTGATTGTTTCTTTCTTTTTTATTTATCAATAGAAATTAGATTTACGTAAAATTGAGATGATTTAATTTTTTTTTTTTTTTTTTTTTTTAATAACGACGAAGATTGAACTACTATCACAACATGGAACACATGGAGCCGGTGCAGCCACCGGTGATGGTAGGTTGTTACTCAAAAATATCGAAAGACGCGAAGAATCGCAAGATCGGAATCGGGGATTTGTATTCCGGTGGTGTCAGCAATCTGTTGGTCTATAAACAAGACAAAATGATCGTGGGTACCGGCGACGGAAGCATCGAACTCGCGACTATCGTCGAGCTCAACGTCAAGCAGGACAAGAAGATCAAGTCACCGAGTACGCCGCAAATAAAAACGGTATGTGTATCATTCATGAATTTTTCTATTGGGAATACTTCGAACGATCTGAGTTTAGAGAAAAATAGTTAATTAATACAAAAATTACAGTTATTATCCGGAAACGTTCGCAGCGCAGTAACATCGATGATCATATGGAAGAATGAATTCGTGATCGTTGGCACGGCTCTAAGCGAGATCTATCAGATCAAGCTGTCCGACTTCGACATGCGTCTTCTCGTCACGTGCCACACTTCCACTATTTACGACGTCGCCTTCCCGCAGTGAGTAACACAAATTAGGATGTTGGCGATGATGCTCTAAATTATTCTTTCTCGAGACTTCGCTTCGAAATTTAGTAGACTTTTGTTGTTCAGACGATATTTTTTCACTTTTTTAAACGTCGCATGCAATGAAACAATTTTTATTTTCAGCGACTATTCGGAAATATTTGCGACTGGCAGTAAAAACGACATCAGACTTTGGCGGCTGGAGACACAAAAGGAACTTTTGAGAATAACCGTTCCGAATATCGTCTGCGCAAGCCTTTACTTTTCCTACGATGGAAAAATGCTGGTGTCTGGTAAGAATATACCTGAAATGAATTCGTTAAGTATTAATTGACAATGCGAAAATACGTAATTTAATATATTCGTATAGCGTGGAACGACGGTATCATCCGAGCGTTCACACCGCAGACCGGCCGATTAATTTTTGCAATTCTCCATGCGCACGTTAAGGCTGTTTCTGCTATAACACTGACTAAAAACGGCAAGCGAATAATCAGCGGCGGCTGCGACGGTCAAGTATACCTACTTTCAAGCTTATAATTACATACACGATTACATCAAAGATAGATGTTAAAAAAACGCGATTCTTTTTAGGTCAGGATATGGGAGGTACGGCCAGAAGTACAAAGACTAGTCAGTATTTTAAAAGAACACAGGGGATCTGTGACTTCGTTGAGTATCAATCACGACAGTACGGAGGTGATAAGTTCGAGCACCGATGGAACTTGCATCGTTTGGGACATCGAGTGGGTATATAGCGTCAATTAAAAAAGATTATACCCGCATCTGTTGAAACTCTAACAAACATATTTCTCAAACAGACGGAGTGTAAGAAAGCAAGTGTTGATGGGAACCACGATGTACATGGCCGCCTGCTTCAGTCCTAATGGAGTGCAGATTTTGACCTGCGGCACAGATCGGAAAATAACGTATTGGGAAACGTTGGATGGCTCTATGGTGCGCGAGATCGAAGGCTCGGGATCCGGAGCTCTCAACAGCATCAACATAAGTTCCGACGGTCAGTACTTCGTCACCGGAGGCAACGACAGCATTGTCAAGCTCTGGTCATACGAGACGGGAGAGACGACGCACGTCGGGATGGGACATGCTGCGATAATAACAGCTTGCAAAATTAGCCCAGACGGCAAGCATATCGTCACTGTCAGCGGCGACGGAGCCATCATGATATGGAAATGTCCTTTTGAAACGAAGAGCGCGAGGAGTATTAGCAAACGTACAGCTGCGAGCGTCAGCTCGAGATCTACTTGTAGTTTGCGAGAGGAGGAGTTGAAGAAGCGTCTGAGTCTTGATTTGGGCGACGAAAACGTGGCGGATTTTAGTCCGAGATCCGAGGCTCTGGAAAGTGTGAAGGCTGTATATAAAGGTATGTGTTTTCGTTAATTAATAAAATAATGTTGCTAAATTTTTTACTTTTTACAGGTAGCACAGAAACACCACTCTGCAAGTGTGACCCAGCCCAGCCAATCCCAAATAGCTGTAAATGCAAGGAAGGCGATGTCAAATCGTCAATTATTGAAACAACAAGATCTTCCAAATCAAACAAGTCTGAAAAATCAAGGAAAAGTGAACCTACTCTCAGAAGTTGCAAGTCTAACGAAAGCAGCATAAAGAATTGTAGCCTAGAACGAAAGTCGCTAATATAATGTGTGAAATGATACTTAAAAATTTGCTAAAATTATCAATAAAATACCAATCTAGTCAAGCTGACCTCAAATATAAGGTTACTGTGTTTTGTAAATCGATAAAAATGCATTTTGTATGTACATGTATTACTTTAATTATTATATTTTCTTTAAAATATAAAAAACTTTGTATTCTGTAGATGGTATGTACTTGAGTCTTAAATACAAACTAAAACAATTATTTTAATAATTTCCATCACCGGAAATTCAATATGGTACTAAAGCATTCATTTGTATGCGACTTGAAAGAAGAATACATAACATACATCAACAAAACAAATTATCACAAAGATCTCTCCTCTTGTTCCAAGAAATCTTGACTTAAATTAAAACACCTCAAAGAAATATAATCTGTCTTCCTGTATGGCATTGTAACTTTTCAGCCCCAAGCCTGACTCTTACAGTAATGAATAATCAGTTTTCCATCTGTTCCATAACAATCGTAAAGATTTTTCACAGTTTGATCCGGAGCTGGTGCAAATGTCTGATTTATGTATAAGAACTGAAAAGTAATTCAATATTTTAGTTTTTGCAATCGTTTATTTTTTCAACAAGGAATACTGAATATTTTCAATAGACTTATTCAACGAGGCCAATGTCAGCTTGTAAATAACCAGTATCAATTACAATGAAATTATGAAATCAGGTTTTCAGGATACATAAATATTTAATAAACCTGTCAACGCAAAAAATTAACCAACTGCAAATAAATCGACCAGTTATTTAACAAGCCAAGGCCTTGTCTAGCTTCAGTATCCCTGATCCTTTGAATACTCAAAATAAGCAACTCACTAATCTCTCCTCAGTTCCTAACTTAATGCACTTCTTGATGAACTCCGAAATCCATCCAATTGTCTGGTCCTGGCTAACAACCCACTTTTTTTTCATCATGATCGGAGCATCCCCTGTGGCTTTGAGCAAAACTTCAACTGCAAACAAAGAGCAACATCATCAGACCCTCTGCTCAGAAATTAAAATGTAAAAAGAATAAACAAGTCTGCAATATTTACTTTTTTTGCCTTTGACAGGTAGTGAAGGCGCTTCATTGTTGGTCAGATTAGCGTCTATCAACGGATGTTCTAGACTCGGAGGTGTCTCTTCGTTCAACGCGGTTGTGGCCTCGGGTGTTTCGGTCCCCGTTTTCGCGCTACCCTCGCTCGCACCATCTTCCTCTTTATCGGCCATTATCTCCTGATTAATTGACTCTCACAGATCTATCATGATGTTTTCAAGGATTCAGCGTTGCTTGCTTCGATCGCCCCTTTCATTTTGTTACGGCCAACTACGATGTTGTCATTACTCTTTATCAATGAAACTGCTCCTTCGAGGTTATGATTCCAATCGAACACACAAAATATCGAACACAGAGCAGACTGCTGGAGTCGTTGAGCTTTGCAGTAAGAATTCACAGTTTTGGTTTTGCTAAAATATCGCCATCAATCTACGTATTTTTCTTTCATTTGAACGTTTTTCCAAATTAATCGAAGCGCGATGATTTTTTAAATCATATATCATATAATATAAGGCGAGCGAGATTCTCGGCTGACCAGTGCAGTGCCGTGCAAAACTCTTGACGAAAGCAAGTGCGCGACGCGGTGTTGGGAATCGGAACTGTTGGAAGTTTAGAAACTGCTGAGCCGCGTCTTCTATTTTGATCGTGCCAGGACGTCTACTCTAGTCCTTTTGTGTCGTTGCATTCGTGTGCGACTGCGAATTTTTAAGTTGGGCCATCATTAAACTGTGATCAGGTCAATATGTTCTCCTTATACGATTGTGAAAATTTTGGCAATGATATAAAGTCCTTTTGGCGTTGCCGACTTTGAAGGATAACCTCAAACGATATGCGGCACTTTAAACCTGTTTTTTTAAGAGAAATACATTATCTAACTTCAAAGAAACTTCTGAGAAGTCATTTTTGCATTGTCTTGTTGATAAATATTAGGTACTTTGTCGCTCAAAAGGACTTTGTATACATAGTACTTCAAAAAGTGCAGTGTAATGATGCAGCCAAAAATAGGCATTTTTCAAGCATCTGCAAGAATGTATTTTTATTCATTGGTATTGACTGATGAATAGAAGTATAGATAACTTATTTTTACATAACTTTGATATTTTCATGCTACGAAATGGTTACATAGTGTATAATCTGTTTCAGTCATGATGGACACAGCGGTAGTAGATGGAGGCAGGATTATAAAGATGGAAGTGGATTACAGCAGTAATTGCGATACAAAAATACCAGAATGTAAAAAGTTGGCTCAGGAGGGAAAGCTGCATGATGCTTTGGATCAACTCTTAGTTCTAGAAAAACTTACCAGGACTGTAAGTTGTACATTTTGTTTACAATACTTGAAACTCCAAAATTGATTATTCAAACATCTTAGGAATGCATATTTTTTTAACTCAATATCTTGATAGGCTGTTGATTGAAATATAAATTGACAATTTTGACAAACATAAACAAATTGAATGTAATTTTTCGTACTTCCTTAGGCTTCAGATATGATATCAACATCCAGAGTCCTCATAGCAATTGTTGAAATATGTTTTGAAGCTAAGAACTGGTCTGCCTTGAATGAACATATTGTTCTTTTGTCCAAGAGACGATCTCAATTAAAACAAGCAGTAACCAAGATGGTACAAGAATGCTGTACGTACATCGATAAGACTCCAGACAGAGAAACTATGATCAAGCTCATAGAAACTTTACGTTCTGTAACAGAAGGAAAGGTAGGTTTGAGAATACATGTGTACATTCCTCCAGAAGACTATAATATAAAAATTGTTTTCAGATTTACGTTGAAGTTGAGAGGGCAAGGCTAACACATAGACTGGCAAAAATGAAGGAAGAGGACAATGACATTGCAGGTGCAGCTTCTGTGATGTTAGAGTTGCAAGTAGAAACGTATGGCAGCATGACCAGAAGAGAGAAGGCTTCACTTATATTGGAGCAAATGCGACTTTGTTTACTGAAGCAAGATTTCGTTCGTACTCAAATTATTGCTAAGAAGATTAATATTAAATTCTTTGAAGATGAAAATGATGAAGAGACGCAAACTTTGAAACTCAAATACTACGAGTAAGTACATTATTGACAGGTATTTTCTGCATTATTTGAAAGTTTGTAATAATATTCATATAATACTTTATTACAGATTGATGATGGAATTAGCGCGTCACGAGGGTTGGTACTTAGAACTGTGCCGTCATAATCGAGCTGTTTTGGAGACTCCTAGTGTAAAAACTGATTCTGAAAAAAGGCACATTGCATTGTCAAGAGCTGTTTTGTATCTCATTCTTGCCCCACATGAACCGGAACAAGCAGATCTTACCCACAGATTATTAGCCGATAAGCTTTTGGAAGATATACCAATTTACAAGTGAGTAATAAAATTTAAACAGCAAGTAACAGTACGTTTGTTAAAGCTCATGTAGCGTAGCATAAACATAACTAACTCTTAAAATGTATTTATTATAGGGAGCTACTACGTCTGTTTGTTAATCCAGAGCTGATAAAGTGGTCAGGTTTATGTGAAATTTATGAGACAAACTTGCGCGCAACTGAAGTATTTTCGTCTGCCACAGAAGAAGGCCGTAAACGCTGGGGTGAATTGCGAAACAGAGTAGTCGAACACGTAAGTTGTTCTCAACGAAGTGTAGATAATTATATTTTGTCTAAAACTAATAAAAATTCAAAAATTGATTGAACTTTCCTTTGCAGAATATCAGAATAATGGCTAAGTATTACACGATGATCACGTTGAGTCGCATGGCCGAGTTACTGGACCTGCCGGTTGAGGAGACGGAGCAGTGTCTGTGCAACCTCGTTGAGACCGGAGTGATTAGCGCGAGAACTGATCGACCTGCCGGTGTCGTGCGATTCACGAGGACGCAGGAGCCTGCCGCACTGCTGGACGAGTGGGCGGGATCGCTTTCCAAATTGATGAGCCTCGTCAATAATACCACGCATCTGATTCACCAAGAGGAGATGCTCGCCAGCGCCAAGGCATGAGCAAAGCCGCTCGATCGCTTCTATATTTTTTCATACTAATTCTGCCGAAAAGAACTGTTTTTTTTCTTACTTTATTTCCTTTCTAACGGATGACACCTACTTTACATTGCTATCTGTTCTTTCGTATCTTCCTGGATTATCCGAGCAGAATACAAATATATAACTATAACATGTTATTTAATAATAAAAAGAGCGAAAAATTTAATTTGGTTTTCCATTTTGTCAACCTGTGACCGAGCGTAGATTGAGAGTTGAGCTTGGGAATCTGTGGGTATAAACGTTTGTACAAAAGAAAATTGTATAAATTTTTGTTTTATTATAATATATACAAAACATCACATTGAGTAATAAAAATTAAGCTTGACTCAACAACTGGTATTTTAAAAGGCATGAATCGTAAATTTCAATTTAGAATATTCGCAATTTAAGAAATATATTACAAATATAAATCAACTTGTCGTTGAATTGTTCTTTACAGTACATAGTAACGTTGGCGCTGTTCGAAAAAAATTGAAAAAATTGGAAGGTAAACTAAAGTGCATTTGCTGTACGTTTTTCCCAGACAATCGCAAGAGTGGTTACGTAAGCTAATGACAATAATGATGATAATTTTATGTAGTTGGAAATAACAGTCAATAACAATATGTGTTTTTCTTTTATTGAAGAATATGTATAAATCGCTCTTCGTTTTCGCAGACTTAAAAATACGTTTTCTTTAAAAAAGTTGTGTATTGTTTAAAAAATATTTCGAATGGCATTTGTTATCAAAATAAGTCATCTGCTGCATTACGTTTCTAATTCGAAAGATTCTGATAAATTTTATTTCATAACGGGTAATTTGTTCTGCTTCAATTAATACTGCTCGAATTGTCATTGTAATTTTCAATTTAGACCTTCTCACACTTCTCATCAACATTTTTCAAGAAATATATAATATACTCTTATACAAGGCATCAGCAGTCTTAATAAGTATATATGTCTTATAATACAAAAATATGTTTCGCTCGAGCAATTGTGCAGTCGTCGTTCGAGCAAGTTGCCAGACTCCTCGGCTCTGCTGCTCTTCGGGAACTGTATATACATGATTTTTCCTTAAACTATAGTGCTAGATTTACGGTGAAAAAAAAAATTCATAGCGACAAAGCACTGTTATTAATTGTAATTATCAAAGTTTTGGCCTAAAATGCAACACATCGATAGACCTACGCGTCTTTGTCCGTCTGACTATATCCGCAATGATCGAAGCTTTCGCAACTTCTATTTAAGTGTAAATAATAGCAAAATACGTGGCTTCGCTTCGGATTCGAGCGTCGGCGAAAGCAATATATAAGGCTCGCGCGCGAAAAAAAAAACATCGACTTGTGCAAAAGTGTGTCCCTCGTGTTATTAGTCTGCTGTTGACAAGTTTTGCGCGACGCGGTTCGAAGGTTAATTTCACCGCGGCGCGCGAGATAAATCACAGTTTAAAAGTCACTTGTGCCGTTTGAAGTTATCTTCCGCGAGATAAGCGTATATCAAACAAAGAAGTTCGTTTTTCCGCGCGAGCGAGGTTCTCACCGGTATATTTAGTCACGGGCAACCCTTTCGCATATACTTTTCCATCGTACACTCATGCGCGTTATATTGTGCACATATAAGTTATATACATTGTGCGCAATTTTTATAAATATCCCTTCGATTCCTCTCGCGCGGAATAATAACTCGGTCAGGCGTGCGTACTTATATATCAGCGAAGGCTCCGAGTTCGATGTACCGATTCGTACTTGAGCGTCTCTTTGCAGGCGTCGGCGTCGCTATTATACACATCGCGAGCTAACTAAATCAACCGAGTTTGGTATGATGCCGTGAGTGAGTGTGTTTATGTATACACATGGAAGAGAGAGACAAAGATACCGCTGCGGGAATTAATTTATACCGCCGTTGCCGTCAGATAAATAATTAGCGTGCGCGCATCCTCTTTGTTGCTAGCAAGGCAAAACTCAAGTATAAAGCAAGTTCAGTGTGTCTATACGATTTTCGGCTCTTTGTCTCTCATCGCAGACAAAAAAAGGCTTCTCGATTTTCCTCTAGCGGTTAAGTATCGTGCGTCTGTCCATCACAAAACGCATTGCTGGTTGTAAGGCACGATCTGCTGAGCAGCAGCGAATCTTCCGTTCTGGTGATGTGCAGCTGCAGTTTATGTATACAGAGAAAGAGCTGCGTCGGTGAAAGAGAGAAGGAGATGAATCATGGCTTGCTCGTAGGTCGGGGCAGCACGCAGTTGTTCTCACCTGTGTCAACTGTGCCGCACGGCTTGGCATCTGTAACATACAAGAGACAGCTGGCTTTTATATGCATTCGAGTCATTGTTGGATCGCTCTATGTGACTCGTTGCGCAAAATTTCAAAGAGTGAAACTCCGCTCTGATGTGGGGAGAATTTCATGCGGGAGGAGATTTTGACAAGGATGATTGTGTGCTTTTTATATATGTATATACCAAAGCTTGCGAATAATTTGCATTTTAAATTCTTAATGTCGAGTCTGACTTGTAAATCTCCCAACTCTGCAGAGAGGGCATTTCCGAATTTGCTTAACTTTTTTATAAGTTTGACCACAGCTGATTTCTCTTTACTTTGTCGCAATAAGTTTGGGTAGTCTTCTAACAAAATTGCACAAATTTTTTATCGACTAAAATCAATATTTGCCGGTATCCATTTAATTTTCAATTATGGAAGTTATGAAGCCCTCAAAAAAATGATGATAAATTACAGTAATATAAACGTGTATATTTTTAATTTCATGCGTCATGTAACTGAATTCCTATTGCATGTATCGGCGACTATGTATCGTGTAAAGAGGCAAATTTCTGTATGAAACATTCAACTATGCGAACATCGATCAGCAAGAAAGTCACTCGCCCAGTAAAAATCGTTTATATAATCGAAGTAGAGTCCAAAATTGAGATTAGCGATTCTCACTTTTAGGGTGAAAGTTTAAAAGTGAAAGCTCGCGACATTTCAGTCTTTTGACGAAGAGGATCATCCTCATTTTTCCTCTAATCCTGTCTCATCGACAAATAGTCTTTCAATTGAAAAATTCTTACCGTCATATTTGAGTCACTTTCTTCTACATTATCAACATAATGTTTTTTTTTTAATTTAATTCGGTAAAATGAAATTTTGAAACGATAAATTTTTGTTCCACGAAGGTGCAGCATTACCTGGCACCTTCGTGAAGTTTTTACTGTAGGCAACATTCAAATGATTCATTGCTTCGTTTTACGTAAACTACTATATACCGTATAGATTCTACACGACGCTTTGCTATTAGAGGTTTAAAAAAAAGAGGTCGACAAAGATCAGGAGAAATCAAGTCTAGTCGAATAAAAAACGCGTGATTCCCAGACCTGAATATCCAATGGTGGGGAAAAAATAATATTTTTTAACGTTCACTACCAAACCACAGCGAATCAGACCAACATTCGTCGTGCTCAGCCATATACAGGCGATCTCGAACAAAGGCAAAGGTTCTTAAAGAAAAAGAGACCGCGAGAGTCGCGATAGCAGAAACGCACACTTGAGTATATATGTGTGTGTGTGTATGTATTATGGCATACCTTGAATGCCAGTCTGCTGGAGTAGCGCGACGGCCTCGGCGTAGGTGGGCGGTGGTAGCTCGCTTGGGCCTTGACTTTGAGCGATGACCTCGTAAGGTGGCGGTCCCGGTGTGCCGCTGCCTGACGAGCTCATGGCCTGACCACCGCTGAACTCTTGCAGGTGCTGCAAAAAAATTAAAAAATAGATGTTTTAATTTAGAGTTGAATGATATCCTGATGTTGTGAGAATTTGCGATAAATTATTAGGCAGTAGGTGCGTAAGTGAACGTTTTTGGTTGATTCTCATTCAAGCGTTGCTGTTCAGTCCGTTAGATGTGTGACGTTTTAACGGTTATAACTCTTCCTTTCGCGTATGGGTATACTTTTTCGAGACCTTATAAGAGAGTATTATTACAATGAATTTCGCGGGAAAAATGTCAGTTGACGAATACATTTTCAGAGTATACAGTTCAATGTCTACATCACGGCTTTTGGAGTGTCATTTTTTACTCGCGATCGACCTTGTGCAAGACACACACGGACTTTTCTCACTTTTGCAGATCGAACGCTTCATTTCGTTCAGGTGCGTGTGCATTACGTAAAACCCGGGACTGCATTATGCAAGACGCCTTAAATGATGCACGTAACTCTCCTTTATTCAACGAAAAGGAGAATACAGCATTATATCTATATATGTATGTATGTCTGTATGTATGTATAATGTGTACAGCGGAGGACGATGAATCAGAGAGAAACGGTTCGGCGTCAGGCTTTCGCGAAACATTGCTCTGGATGGTAACAGATTGAGAAATCGACTTTCGTTCTATTCCATCATAATGCTCTAAATTATATCGCTGACATATGAGCAAACTCCTTTAAAATTTTTGTCGATAGTGTGAACCGCAAATTACTATACATAGAGGCTATAGACTCAGATAAAAAGCCGGCGCTTGTAATTCCAATTGTCAGCAGCCTTGCAAAATTTAAGCGGCGTTGACTAAAAAAAAACAGCGTCTTCCTTGGTCTCAAGTCTCGGGAAATTTACGATCCTCGGCCTCCGTAATCAGTGTGCAGGTATATACAAAGTGAGCAAGTCGTAAACCTAGATGACAGAAAAAAAAGAGGTGACTATATGCGTTATTTTTTTCATTAAGTTATATGCGCCACACGACAATTTGGTATAATATATAACGCGTGTCTTTGTGTTATAAGAGAGAATATCAGCAGTAAGTATAGCGCTCGACAGTTTTTGCGTTCGCCGATTATCGCAAACGCATGCGACTCTTAAGAATTCGAGACGGGAGTCGCAAGAATTATTAATGGAAGAAGTTATCACTCGCGTCGCGCTATTTTATTTTTTCCTCTTGGCAGATTTTTCTTGAACTTATAATGTGGGCTGGTATAGTTTTTTTTCATCTATAGGCACTATTACGTTTTCTTATTACAAAGATGATTTTTACTCGTGATGTTACAGCACTTGGAGCGTTGTTTAAGATTATTACACGATGAATAGGGAAATGATCATTCTTTCATTCTTTGCGACATGGCAATTACGATGATAGAGTGCGCGTATCGGAATTATTTTATAGACGGGAGATAATGAAAGTCGAATCTCGGCTCTATTGTGACGCTCTCCTATCAATGCCAGCTTTTTACAGTGCTATATGACGTCTTCTAATGAAATGATCTCCATTGACTCTCATCACATTATTATTATTTTTTTTTTTTTTTTTTTTGCGAAGACCGCATATTTACTTTACGTTCAAGTATGTATATATCGTTTGAGTTGACGGATCACATATTTATATGCATATGCTGATGTATAGGTATATGAATTCGCTATTCAAATTTGGTGATTTGGATGTTACGAGGCTATTCGGTAATCGTTTTCTATAAAAAGAATAACTATCGTAAAATTTCATTAAGTTGACGTAATATTACGCCATTGTTGTATCAGACGTACAGCAAAAAAGAAAATTACGGCTAAACTAAGCACAAAAACGAAAATAATGCTAACATCACTATCTTAATCTCTCGCAACATTGTGTGATTGTCTCGGTAGTTTGCTGAAGCCATGCTAATTATTTATTTGCCGACTATTGAAAAGTTTTACAGCGACATTTTTTAAAGTATATTATTCGCATATTATTCGACGTCGAATCAACCCCGATTCCACGCGTTCCTGCGTCAGAAGTAACAATCGTACGATTAGCAAAAATTACGGCTGAGAACAGTTATCGCAACGCCGTATTACATACATTTGAAATATATTTCAGTTATTTTCCATAGTTTTTTCTTTCCCGCAGAGTATTTCAACCCTAATAATATGATACAGTTTCTCGAGATAACAGAAGCACACGCATAACGAATTTTGCTAAATTACTTACTATAATGTTTCTATATGTGGAAAAAGCCGATTGAGTCAAGTCTAAACGATTTCATTTGAAATGGGGTCCCCACAAATTCGCTTCTCTTTTACGGCCCACATCGATGAAGTGGAAAAACAAATAAAACACGCACTGGGAATTTATTTTTAGAGCCCAGTGTAGAAAGTCCTACCTCAAAAACCTGTTCTGAAGCCCGCGCGCGCGCGCGTATTTCGAAGCTCTAGATTAAAATCAGCCTACTCGCTGTATGGAAATAAAGAATCGAGATATACACAGCTTTTTTTATCTAACGCGCTCGTATTCGACAATAAAGCGTACCAGACTACAATAAGACCATAATAATTTCGTTTTGAGATTACATTTTTGTTTAGTTCCGCGTTTGTGCGTGTATCAGGAGTAAAAATTGGCGTTACTAGTTGGTTTTTTATTCGTAATTTTTACTCGATTTTCCGAAAGTGATGTTCTTATTAACCCATGATCGAAATAATTATGCAGCAGTGAAAGTTTATTGAGAAGAAATATTATGTGAGCGATTATCTTGAAAAAATTTGCTATTCTGCTTTAAGGCTACAGATTTATTACTGTGAGAATCTAATCACAGGAATATTGTAGTAAAGAGTTATCACGTTTATCACGTTGTGAGCATGTTTGTATGATAGTATAGAATGCAAAACTGTAATAAATTTAAATAAAAATTAAAACTAATTGTCAAATAAAGTGCTAAATATAAGTCAATTATATTTTAGATAAGTAGTGACTATTATTTCAAGTTTTACATCAAGTATAAAAATGGATTCAGACTTAAAAAATTAAAACTTTGAATAATTTTTAATATATGCACTGCTATAATCATTTAAGATAAAGTTATCAGTACCATATAAGATCTATTGAATAAACTCTTGAATTTATTAGTTTATTTAATAAATTTAAAGTTTAGCGACAAAAATTTAATGAGAATGCAGAGTATATATAGTTACAGACTTGAAATAAATTGATTCACAAGCAACGATTCGAAAGTATAGAATTCTCACCCTGAACAGCTGACGTTGATGAAAGATCATCTGAATGACTGACTTTCGTCTGAGGTAGAGCATACATTTGACGGCAACCATAAGCCCAGAGCAAATGAAAATTGGTCCCACTAGCCACATGTGTCCCAAGTGGGAGAATACGTGACCGTCGACAACGTCACCCAGTGCCAAAATAGTAATGGCAGTACCAATAGTAAACAGTACAATGCTGAGTGCGAGGTAACTGTAACTGGTGCAGTCGCACCTCCCAAAAGTTGTGGGTTCCTCATAGCGCTCTTCGATCTGGCGAAGCCTGTTCGATAGGAATGGGCTTTCGAACACAGTGGCCATGTTTCACACTCAGGCTAGAAATAGCAGTCGCATGCCTCGCTGGGTCAGTGTGCGAGATTCCACTTCTCCTCTCCTCTCTCAGCTGTACACATGCACTTCCTGGCAAACAAAAATGAAGATTAGCAAGGGAGGAAAATAGGCTAATATAGCAGCAAGGAAGCAGGGAAGAATAACAAAAGTCAAGAGAGAGAAAACACGGACTGGATACAGCGCGCGTATATAACAGAAGCGAGTAAATCTCAGCGCTAGACTCGACTCGGTATTTTCCACAAGAGAGGAAACGCTGCACACTGATGCAGTGACGATGAATTATTTAATTGTCCTGAATCAGCAAGGACTGGGTCTCGAGTGCATTAGCATAATATTATATTAGCATCCAGGCTACAAGAACCATCGGATACACGCACGTGCGACTGCGGGAGAGAGCATCACGCCCTTAACCAAAGATGGTAGCAAATACATACATCAGAGCGGTCGGGAAGCAAAAAAAAAAAAAAAATCGGAGCGTCTAATAATACGCCAACGCCTGATGCACCGGCGTGCGAATAAACTAACCTGGTGAACTCGGAACTTTCGCTGCTGCAGCCGCCGTCGTCGTTGCAGGCTTTTCTTTTTCTCTCAATCGTCCGGCCCGGCGCAGCCCTGGAGGACGAAGAACGTTGGGGCATCCTCGTACGGAGCCCCCTGCAGTGTTTTCTCCCTTCTCGTCGACTCGTCGCTCGTAAAAAGTCTTCCGTCTCTCTCTTTTCTTCGTCTTCTTCTTCTCCTCCTCCTCCTCCGCTCCACTCTCCTCTACACTGCAGCTGCAACTGCGTGCGCGTGCACTTGGACGACGCGCGGTCGTGCAGCCGTTGAATTAGCACACTACCTAATACACACTCTGTTATACACGCGGAGAACAATAAAGAGTCAGAGAAATTGCAGGAGTTGAAAATGACCTATTTATAGGTAACGTAAGTATATGCTTATGTACAACGCACTGTGAGAAGCTCTCAGCTCTCAGCTGATAAGCTGCATACTGCTCGCGATCATTCGTAGACACTGATGATGTATCCTATGTATATAATGTATATATTATGAAGAGTATGGTACAGAATATTGTAAACGCGAGTCGCAGAGCCGCAGCTGCTCGCGCCGCGAAGCTCCCGATCGTACTGTCGTAAGTATGTGTTTACACCTGTGCGCGAGTTTTGCATATATAAGTAAGTCTAAGTATGCGGCGGCGATGGTACACACTTGTCGCGAATAGTCTGAACTGGACTCTTGTCCGGGCATGTTCTCATGAATGGCGACCGTTCGACCTCTATAGGCCGCATATGATGATGTTTTCAAAAAGGCTAATCGTATTGTGTTATTAAAATTTATTCGGATTCTATTTTTAGGTTACTTTTGGGCTTCCCGCTGGAAGGTAATTGGGTTTAATGCTCCGAAATGGCTTGCGGAGCACACGTACCAAATTGAAATTGCGAACTGCTGGGTTTTCCAGAACACATATATAAAGCAGACAGAGAGAGCGAGAGACTAGCAACAGCGCCACTGAATCACAGCGAGAACAAAGAGAAGGAGCGACAACAAAATTTCCCCCACCCACGCACAACAGATCGAGCTCTTTAATAAAACCGCTGAAACCAAGACCTAATACGTGCTTATAACATGTCAGTGTGTAAGTAGCACGTATTTTCCCTAGTAATCATTTCTCTTCCGTCGTCGCGTAACGTGTGTCACCACGAAGTCCAGTGAAGGAGCAACTTTCGCGAGGTGTGTGCGAGTGCATAAGTATAAACGCTGCGCTGCATATTGTAAAACACGAGTGCGCAGCGTCGACGACACGTTATCATCCGCCCCATCGCATAAATGACCAGTTGAGAAAATGCGCCGCGCTGCTGCTGGCCATCGCGGGCGAGTCTTCCTGGTGACGGCTGTGCTCGCCCTATTTGTGTGGCAAGGTGAGTCCTTCTGAGCGACATTTTTTTTTTCACGAGCCATTGTCTGTGACTCCGACGTTGTGCTTTGCTCGTATAGCCTTGAGTCACGCGAGTTTTGACGTTTACTTGCTACTGTTGTGCATGATGATCTGGGCGTTTGCTCTCGCGCTTATCTTTTTCTTTCGTTTCTTCCGATTCATGAGTGTTGGTGATGTAATGGTGTAAATTTCTGTTGCAGCTGAGGCCTCCGATGGAGATGTCAGACTTACGCACGATGGACCTGTCGTACTTGGAAGCACCATTACTTTTAAGGCAGAGCTTGTTGATAGCGATGGGCGAACACCATCAGGAAGTTTTATGTACGAGTGGAGAGATAATGCTGTGGAACAGCATCATTATGAGGTATGTAACAAACAAACTGCTGAATTTAACTTGATTGGTTAGTAATTGTTTGTTTGAATATTTCAATTTGGAAATAATTTCACGATTATGAAGCCACTGTAGATAAGCTTGTCTTATCTGAAGTGCAGTTGTGCATGCAACCTTATTTATCTTGTAAGATAAAGTATAAATATGGTGATGTTATTTTGTTTTAGACTGAAACTACAACAAACACAACAGTTTACTACAGTGTAAGTTATCCTGCTTCAAAATACCATGTGGGTGAATACACAATGGAAGTAGCTGTTTGCAAATGGGGATTCCTTAGTATTCACTGTGGAGACTATACAAGTAGAAGAGTATCTTTTCGAGTCAGTGGTACGTACTTTATGCCAATGAATATTTATACAACAGCTTTTGTACAATTTTAAATAAATAATTTTAATAATTTTCTAGCTTTACTGAATGGAAATATAACCATTGAACAATCTAATCGAACAGTAAGCACTGAGTTTGTAGCTTCATCTGAAGTAGCTAAAATATCTGTTGACTTGCGCAAGGGTGATTTTGATTATATTACTAAGACAGCAACATCAATTACAACGTATTGGTTTGTTGACTGCAAACCTTACAACCATACTAATGACTTCAAGTTCATTCACAACTTTACAAATCCTAAGTCCTTCCACACCATTGAAGCTCTTGTGGTAGCCTCTTTTGATCCACCAGCTACAACAACAGTAGCCCCAACAACTACAAGCACTACACCATCACCTGTACCACCTCCTATACCATCCAATACTACAGATACAAACACAACCACGACTACAACTACGACAACAACTACTGCAGCTACACCTACACCAACTCCTACACCATCAACTACAACAATAGCTCCTCAAAATTCTACCATTGGGTCAGATGCAACAATTCCATTATCAGCAAATGCTACATTCCCCTATATATGTAACTCCATTTTGGATCCCGAACCAAATACTACCTACGGATATTTTCAAAGAGAAGTTAAAATAAGAGGTAAACAAAATGTGATATAATTTTCAGAGAATACTCAATTTTTCCGCATTTTCATTTATTTTAATATATATTTTATCTATCACCCAATAGCTCCAATTTCAAAATTATCAATCGAAGGTTCAACTTGGATACAACCATGGAATAGTCTTTCCTTATCAATATCCTGTAATGGCACGGGTCCATTTTATAAGTGCATTCAAATACACTTGGGAAAATACAATGTTACCGGCAATGAGACTTGCAGTCAAGACAGTGACAAATTGGACACTTGTAAATTTAACTTTGAGCATTATTTTCTTGAACCCCTTGAATACACTGTTTTGATAATACTGGGAAATGAAGTCAGCAAGGAAATTCATCCAGTGGCAGTCAATATTTATAAACGTAAGTTGTTACTTATAATATACACTTATCTATTTTCTTTATGTATCTAATTTTTTTGTAATGTTGTCTTTTATATCAATGTCTTTCAAAAAAGAAGAAGTAAACGATACCTCAGCATAAAACTGACTAGTAAGATCATAAGTAATTGATTGATCATTAGCATATATTTCATATTTAAATTATAATTTATTTTGTACGAAACTACATGCTAATAAATCGACAGAATTTTTCTGCTGTGCCATAAATAGAGCTTAAATGAATAATCGCACATTTCCGACATTCGTTACTACGTGTTATCGCTATAGTCTTGAATCATGAGTCACAGAAAAACCAAACTAAAGTTATTTTAAAAGCTGGACTGGCATAAACCGAATTAACCAATTTTTTAATTTAAAAATAATATAGATGACTACACCTCTGAGCAATAAAGTAATCTTTATAAATAAAAATAATGCAGCCCTGTTAAGTTAAAAATAAATAACAATCATTTTATTGTCCTTTAATGAACAGTAACGCCGAAACCGCAGCTGTCGGTAATCGTGGTGCCAGTCTCCTGTTCCTTGGTGGCCATAGTGTTAATCATCTTCGGCATCGCCTACTACGTCCAGAACAGATCGCGCTTCACTGTGGAGGTCGCAGACTTTGACTTCGGACAGAGCACCGCCGACATGGAGTACAAGACATTCACCGAGCGACTGCGAGACTCGTTCAATAATGCTGTAAGGCCCGGCATCCAACACGAAAGATTGTTAGGCGCGAACTCGCCCGGTACATACGGGAGCATGAACTAATGACAGACTTCTCACATAGTTGAACTTGAGCCACTTTCACGCGCATTAAAATGCAAGCAAACTTTTATCTCTTTAGTTTTCTTCTAGATTATGGCGAACCTTTTTGTTTGTTTTTCTTTTTATAGTGCTTCAATGCTTGAGCAAAGTAAATGTTGTTTTATACCTAGTCTCCGTTTTCGTTTACGTGAATCTTGTCACACGTGAAGTATGGTAAACTTGGACCTTGAGTCATCTATATAAAACTTATTTATGCGTAGTGTGCAAGAAGAACGTACGTAAATTTATTTTATTTTTGTTTGATGTTTTACAATTCTGTATTTTATGTTTGTACAGCTTTAGCGGTGCTAAATAACGCTTGTTGAACCGATACGGATGGCTATTTTTAACTTGAAACTGGTACTCTCTTATGCAAATACTTGAGAAATTCTTTCTCATATTTTTCAATGCAAATATATAGAATTATTTTTTTAACAAAAGGTGTATGGTTTGAATTAACCAAAAGGTAGCAACATTCGTCTCGGTATATTGATTGCTTGAACCTGTTAAGGGCGAACGTTAAATGTTGCTATGAATAACGGAATACTTATTGTTTTAGGGTTACAAACAACTGAATAACACGAAAGGCTTGCAATGACAAAGCGCACAAGAGAACGCGGATCAGTGATGAGGATAAACATCGCGATCAAGACGAGAACACAGCAAACGAAATTTGATGACCCACTAAAATCATTTGAATCCTCGAGGTCCCGCATGTCTGGGCTGCAGTATTGTTATAGATATTAAGTGTGTTTTCGATCGACGCGCGATAATCACGAGACCACGTTAGATTATTCGAGGAAAATTGTACATATAATCATTGGATCGAAGGAGAATAAAATGCGTAAAAATATACTGGTGTTACACGCATGTAAGAGGCTGTGAGAGAGTGGCAATGAAGAAGAGTTAATGAGAAAGTGAATGCGCGTTGGTAACATTGCGTTAGCGCATCGATGTGCTCCACATTCTATGTTATGTCTGTCGACGGAGTTGTGACTGCTTGTGACTGCTTGTGTCTTTTTCACGACGTTACTATGCGATTGTTTCCCTTTTTAAAAAATCCCTTGCCTCTTGTTTTAATTCCTCATTATCGACACGACAGATCGTGCAAGTGTCAATTTATTCCCCTTTCAATGCGAATTTTTAAAAATATTTACATGTATCGTTGCGACGTAATACCATTTTTCATACGGTCAGATTTTTTCATACTGTACACGGTTATTTCTAATTTTTTATTTTTCATATAATATAATATATATATAAACATTGTACTGTACATTTATAAATTACGATTACGCTGTTAATCGATAAAGAAAGCAATGTTTGCGCTCGAGTATATTTTATTATTTATATTTATAGCGATTAATAAGATACTTCGGGAATGTGTAAGAATTGTAAAATATTAGAGAACTATTATATACATATAATAATATCATGAGATCACTAACGACACTAAATTGTTTGTTAACGAATATAAATACACATAAGAATAAAATGGCGAAACGGGCAAATTAAAAAAGGTAGCCAATTTACAATAAACGAATAATGAAAACTGACAGATACGCTTTAGCTTTGATTGAATCATTCCAACAAGAGCGAACCCTCGAACCCATATAAGTCTATGCGTCTGTTTGCAAATCCCTCTTGAAGTTCATTATTCTCCATCAGCGGTCAATTATCGGTGCTTGGTCAATCAGCGGTGCATTCACCTTCTACTTATACGCATCCCATTCACCGCATTCTCTTTCACTTTCCGCCGCTAAGCAGACGACTTTGTTGAGACAATTTAGACTTGCACAATACGAGCTAAACAGATTTTTTTTTCGTGTAATCATTATCTGCTGATGTGCTGACAAACCGAAAAAGCGCGCCCTGATTCGTGCGTTTTTGTGATGATTCTTTTGAGGAAACGTGTTCAAACTTTTGGATATCATGATTGCGCAAGATCTAATCAGTGGCTGTTACATACTAAGCAAGACTCACCTTTGTATAGTTATAGCCTAATGAAGAACTGAATCTGAGTGGACGGCGGCGTACAAAAGTACACTCGAGTTGAGAGTTTCTTTTTGTGTACGTATGTACATGTATATATGCAATACATATATTCATGCGGACAAGAGCTGATGAGAGAGTAGCTCGAGCTTGCCAAGCTTTTCAAACTCGCAGTTATTCTGGTTGCAAATCGCAGTTTCTCTCGCATACCTACAACTATTTTTGAAAATTTTCGGGTGCTTCAGATATATGAATATGTATTTGAAGTCAGAGCTGCTTTCATGAGAAAAGTTTTTTGGTTCGTAAAATTCATATATACTCCGCTATATATACACGCTTATGAATACACTATACAAGTATACAAGGTAAATTTCTATTTTTGTATTAAAGAATTAAAGCTTTTCTTAACAAATGTATACCTAAAAAAAGACTTGAGTTAACGTAGCTTTTCATTCTTACTTTTTTAACTAAAAAAAAAGAGTTAAAAGTTCAATCAGACCTCTAAAATCTAAAAACACTACAACCACACCATCAGGCTTCACCCCCTCCTTCCCTCTACATACACGGCATCACTTTCCCACACCCCCGCCCCTTATGCATACGTATATATATATATACGCACATCGTGCGATATTCCAAAAAGAGCGCCATAAGGACGCACACCTGTCCTCCATTCAAGCCATATACCTACCAATTCCCAGACTCCCGCGAGCAAGTTGTACAGGCAGGTGCTGCGCCCGGGCCGCGCGCGGCCAGTGCCGAAAGCAAGCGTCTGGCATCGCGGAGTAGTGTGAGAGACCACCTCTCCCTAGCAGAGAGAGGAGAGTTCAGTTCAGTGCTTGCTGGCCCGTCGAAGCGCTCGCTCGCGCGCGCGCGTGTTGCTGCTGTTCGTAAACACACAGCTATATATAAAATAATCCTTTCACAGTGCGTTTTCGCGTATTATATCAGTGCATTACACGTATACTTATCGTATCGTACAGAGTGTTTTCTTCGATGATCGCTGAAGAGTTTAGTAATAATAGATAAATAATAATAAACAGAGAGCTAGTGCTGCGAGGAGAGTCGAACTCGCGGCCGCGAATGTGGATGTGTGCGCGGACGCGAGATCGATAAAGTTCGTGAGGAGGGACGAGAGAGAGCTGCTGCTGCTGCTGCTGCTGCTGCGGACCGTTTTCCGTGTCGCGCGCGCTCTCTGGGCCAGGTCGCTCTGGACGCGGCCCTGAATCTCTTCACTCCGCCAGAGGTCGACCGAACCTCTCACTTTGTTTCGTGTGATCCTTCAAAGAAATGGTCAGTTGGTTTGTCCTTTTTTTTGTTTCTTATGTTTCGTAGAATCTATATAGCCATGCGGCTGTTTGTTTACTCCATACTGATAGACAGACACACACACATACCTATATCCTCGCGCGCGACCTCCTTATCTGTGCCGCGCGAAGATCTAACGCCACATGCATCTAATTTACAGTAAATCGTATAGGTATATATATATATCCGAGTGAATGTGGAGCAGGTGCGCTCGCAATAAAAGAGAACACGCGCGAATTATGAAGTGGAGCAGCAGCCAGTGGAGAAGAGAGGAAAAAAAACATTCGGCCTTGTTTTTCGAGCGCCGAATATACTTGTATGCAACGCTCTCCGTGCAATTTTACGGCCGCACGACGAGTGGACAAAATAAGAACGCTCTTCTCTCTGTATAACGGCCTCTTTTTGCGTGAGAGGCTGTATCTACCCCATTTTCTGCGTCTCTCTCTCTCTGCCCAATTACTAGATCTAATTTTGGAGTGGCTCTGTCTGTTGTCTCTCTATAACAACTAATATATATATATAGGAAAAAAAGTTTTTGTGCTGTTTTGAAAGAGTCGTAGCTAAGGCGATCGAGTGTAGCGATAAAAAAAGGGCCGCCGGCGCTGCTGCTGCTGCTGTCACCCCGACTTATAATAACACTCGCGAAGGTTATATGTGCGTGCGATGGGTTTATGTAACGGGGCAGTGTGTGTGTGTGTGTGTGTGTGAAGAAAAAGCTGTGTACGAGAGTGTATGTGTGGAAACGCGCTGCGTTCGAGGAATCCCGCCGATTTCACTCGTTCGCGCGTCTCAGCCGATATGTATAGGTATCCTTGTGTTTTTGTATAGGAGAATTAGAGACGCTGATGTAGGCGCAATTATGGTATATCTCTCGATGATAAATTGAATCATCGCGTTTGCTGCCACGAGTGCCTGATAAGTGTGACTGGGATAATCCCGGGGTTGAATTATAAAATCCGTATATTATATTTCGCGGTGAGGATATTAATACCGCGTATTCTGGTGTATTTTTAAACAATTCTCGGTTGAATTCCTGGAACTCCGTATATTGGAAAAAAGATTCTTTTCACGAAAAAGAAGCATCAAAAACGATTTCCCCTTTTTTCAGCATCACGGATCCGATGAGAGAGAGAGTCAGCTGGCGTGATCAATCATCCCACCCTGTCTTTTTTTCTCACAGCAGCCTGTGTATCCGTATACACCATATACTTCGTGCATAAACACATGACTCCATACATCCCGAGTTTCCCTGGACAGAAAAAAAACAGCGAGTTTTTTCAAATTTCTGCCCCTATATACCTGCATCAAACCCTCCACTCTGTCGTCAACAAGGGACAAAGTAAACTCAGAGTATTATAGGGAAAATAAAACCGAATCCCTGGGTAAAATTCAATTCGTCTGTAAACGCGCACAGGTATACGTTGTAAACCGGGTCTCCGGCGGTAACTGCAGCCGCCGGCTCTATTTTTACTCTCGAAACTCGGAACACGCCGAGAGCGATATATAGGTGCACACAATACGCACAGTTACGAAAGTGCGCTGCACTCGGGCTTCCCGTTATGTGTATATATATATACACCTATATAAGCGTCTACCTGGTCGCTCCGCAACGCGGGCAACGAGGCGAAAACTATATACTTTTCCTTCTCTCCTGGTGCGATGCGCAGGCGCGTTCTACAAGCGGACGTGGAAATCCATCCCCGTGAGTGGGTAGATATAGGAAAGTTCGTGGCGGAGCTACCAGTGAACCTCTTGCCGTTTTTCAGTTTGTATGGGTGTGGGATTATTTCGGTGCGCGGCGGTTGCTAAGTGCCGGCTTGCTTGCTACGGCTGCTCTCTGCTGCCATGTGCTGGGATATGATGATGTGATGGGGGTTGGCTTTGGGTTCGCCTGTGTAGAAGAGGTGGAATCAATTGACGCTTCATTTCGCTTTCTGGATATTGAACCAGTATTGGCGAAATTTTGTAGTTCCAGACTTTTTGTTCTTATTATCTTTGTAATAATTGTATATACTGGCACAATTAAAATTTTCGCATCGTCGTATATAAGAAATTTAATACTCGGCTCTGCAGGCAAAAAAAAAGCCGCTTACTCAGTATCAATATTCTCTTGTCTCTTGTTTTTTTCCACCTCAGACACGCCTTACGTACCCACATGTGTGGAGTATGGAGTCGAGCTTGCGTCAGCTGAATTTTCGGCCGACACATCAGACTGCATATAGCCTCAAAGGGCGTGTGTATTTTCGAGCGTATCAATTCGATCTATGCTTATTACGAAACGACGACGAAAACAATATTAGAGCACACACACACACACACAGATCAGCAGTCTTATATATACCTACACTAGGGTAATTGTTTCAATTAGTGCCCCTGTCCCAATTTCACGAGGCTCTTGAATCTAGCGCGACTTCAATTAGAATAGCCAGTCGACCAGGTTTAATAGCTGCAGTCAGTTAGTTTCTTTCGGAGTCTCATCGGTTTCTCGGAGTTATTCGTCTTTCTCTGATTGAAATTAATACAATTTTTATATATAGAGCGACGACCTTTTTTTAGACTCGCTATTAGACTCCTTTGTATAAAGAAAAGAAAAAACGACGCGGTATAACTTCTGGCGCGCCAGATATTCAACAAGTGAGGAAAAAAAAATTGATTGGCCAGAAACTTTTTCGAAAGAGCTGCGTTGAGAACTCGAGACTTTTTTTTATCAGCAATGATATTCGCCTTCATCCAATCCCACACACTTTAATTCAATTTCACCAACAAAAAAAAAGTCTTCTCCGAAATACTAAAGGTGTCTACTGTGTCACCCCCGCAATAAAGCCCGTCAAAGTGGCCGGAACATCGTGTCTGTCGCGTCATCATTTTTATTAAAGATTCTCTTCCGATCGAACGGATATTACAGTATCTCTTACACAATGTCGAGGTTAAGTCTTGGCGGTCGATGCGATGGAAAAAAAAATGAACGATCGACCCTTTGTTTGCTCCTCCATATCTATATATACCTATATGTATAAAACACGTCGGTGTCCTCTTTGTTCACTTGTTCGTGTGTACGTGCGGAAGGAAAATATACGCGTGTAGGAACAGATGCGATAGAGACAAAAAAGAATTTTGCACTCGCGCATCACCTGTTGAATAACTTCCGCTCGATTGGGTATCAACATTAAACGCGCGCTGCTGTTTTTTTTTTGTTCTATCTTTGCTTGATTTAGATCCATGAATCTTTAACGAATCACAGCTGTAGATTGAATTTTCATTCTCCGGGAATAGAAACGTTCCAAAGAACTCTATCTGCAGCGTGTCCAATAAAAAAAATTTAATATTCCAAATCCATTCTGCGGCAGTCTAAACTTTACGGCTTCGGTAATAATTTTACGATATTCCTATCCCCGCGTAATATAAATCGCTGGTTTTTACGAGCACATCTCGTAATCGATTATTACAAAGAATGTCATCCTGACCCTCGTATATATTACAATGTAAATTGAATTTTCTAAAAATTTCTGCATAATAATAGCGCACCATCAGTAAAAAGGAGAAACGAAATCTCCGCGAAAGTTAGTCCCACAAAGCGATGAAGTAAAAAAAAAAATTCATCGTCATCATCTGCATAACTGTTCATCGACGACGACGAGAGAGAGAGAGAGATTCAGAACAATTACTTCTCGTCCATCATCGACGTCCGTTTCTGGAACGTTCTGATAAAGCGTGACGAACGATTTGCATCGGCTCGATTGATTCGCCGGCCGTAAACTCTTCTCCTCTTTCCCCGAGTCGAAAACAAACGGACTCGAAATTCATCGTTTCGTTTCGTGTATATATATATATAGGATATACTTCCGGTGATCGCGCAGCATAACTCGTGTACTTTATAGCTCTCAGCTGCTGCATCGGAATTAGATTTTTTACGAGCGAGCGTAAAATTCAGACGGCACGTGCACCGCGGGAAATCACGCGATATATATACTATATATATGTGGAAGCCACCCGCGAGAAGAGAGAGAGAGGGCCTTTGATGCGGGTTTTAATTTTGCACGCGATGGCTTTAATCTCGAAGCTCAATTGTGTATCTTTTTTTTTTCGATTGAATGTAATCCGTGTGTTGGATAAGACTGAGTCATTTTTGGGAATCCCTATCAGTACAAATTTAGCCGCGACGTGCGTTTTATTGGAACAGTGTCTTAGATTCCAAGCATCGATGAGACAACGTCGATCGCTTCTCAATCCAAAAAAAAAAAACGATATCCTCACTACGATACTCCAGTCTTATTATACGTATATATTATTATCGCGTAACGGTGAAGTACACGCGAGATCCAAGTGAAAATGTCTGGAAGCACGGATTGGGTGGCTCGAAATAAGAGAAAAACGAAAAAAAAAAACTATACCCGTCCTCCCACGCGATTGGCCAATCATTCAGCTCGAGCAGTTCTTCCCTCCGTTTGATGTAAATATCTGTATATATAGACTGAGGGCGATCGCGTCTCGCGAAAATCAATTTCGCGCGAGTTGCGTTGTGCCTCTGCGGAGGACATGCGCCTGCGTAAGGTTCGCGTGCGCTTATACGCACGCGTTCTGTGCGCCAGACTCGAGTTACATATAATACAATGCGTATATAGAGCTATACTGTGTATTGGTTTTTCTAATTGTTAATCGATCGTTTAAAAAACGAGAACTTCAGAACCTATACTAAAACGAAAAAGCCAATAACGAATGCACAGGTATATTCGCGCACAACAACAATAATTCGACTCGCAGCGGGTTGTAACTAGGCGGCTGTTGCAGCATCAGGCAGTTCCTCTCGTCCCGTTGCTAACCGAGAGAAGAAGGCGCAACTTCTCCTCTCTTTCCCTCCGGAACTGCAGCGCATATATTATATAGGTATACGGTGACTACAGCCGCGAGGGGACGAGATTGTCGCCGAATTATGCACGCCGCGTTGACTCGAGCGATGCTGGAAGCACTTTTCTGATGAGGCTTGATCTCTCTTTGGCTTTTTAATTGCTGCGCTATGGGTACGTCGATATTATATTGGTGAAATTTTTCGAAGGAAACTTTTCTCTTCATCCTGTTATACGAACAAACTTTACACACTTTAACTACGTGGCCTATTATTACGAGGTATAAAGTAGAGTTTTCCGTGAAATTTCATTATAAAAGATCTTTCCGCAGAATATTCCTATATAATCAAAGCTAACCGTGTTATACTGATTTCCCTCCGCAAATGTATATACACACGTTTAGGTATATACACTGCTGCGCAATCGATACAGAGTCCGCAATCGAATTAAAAATCCCAGCCGTGTGCAGGTGTAATCCAATTGTCGCGCGCGCGCATATATATATAGACGAGGCGAATTGTAACCGACGGTCATCGGCCTTGTCAGAGCTGCTAAACACGCGAGCTTCGGCTTCCAAGAGCTTTTTCAGACTATATATATATACGTAATATAAAAGCTCCTTTATATATAGGTATATCGATCTTTGTCGAGGCGATTAACCCTTCGAATTAATTATATACTTCTCGTTTGTATATGCTTCTATAGCTTTATTGTTTCAAGTCTCATTTCAATAATAGAAGAGAATTTTCAATCCAATAAAACTGGAAAAAAGATTCACAGACGAATCAAATCAGCTTTGTAATAATAAACGAACCAATTCTCCCTTTCAAACTGAACGGAATCTTCACAAACGCGCGAGAATTCCGCACAAGTTATATATTAGAGAGAGAGAGACGAGAGGAAAAAACGAATGACTACTTTTTCCGATGAAAATAATTTCACGTGCGCTCCCTGAGCTTCTTTTCTCGAGCAGCATAATATATAGAGCTCTTCAGAAGCGGAATGACACTTGAGCTTCGACTCGATCTATATATATATATATAGACATGAGAAAGAATTTCTCGAGCCAGAGCACATGGCGTATGAATTTTTTAATGCCTTCTCTCGAGAGCGTATTCTTTCTCCTTTGCTAATTCTACATCATCCACTCGCGGATTTCTTACTTTCTTCGCGAGCTTCATTTTTTTAACAAAAAATCTCGACTATACTGCTGGCATTTCTCTCCAAGGACGAAGTTTCTTGAGATTGAAGTATAAGAATTTTTTCTCCGTGTATGTGCATTTTCAAAGCGAGTAGAAATTGAATATGCGGATAAAATATATTCATCACAATATATATATCACGCGCAGTCGCGATATATACAAGCGTTCGTTAATAAAACAGCGAATGTGTGTGTGGGTTTTCACCTCACGTTTCCGGAATTGTCTCTCGTTCTCTCGACGGGCTCATTAGCAGGGCTTCTGTTCTTTTGTATCTTACGCGTGTTTTTTACTTTTTTCGACGACTCGTGTCAATCGCGAAACACACACCCGTAGATTCTTTGCGCTGATTCTCGCTCTTGTATATACACACACCCGCATATACGTATACTGTACTATATAACACCGAGAGAAACTGAAAAGAGATATGGATCGGCTGCAGTCTCTATACACAAGGAGAGTAAAAAGGAATTCGAAGACGCAATAACACGCAGGCGTTGCTCTAAATTATACGTAGTAGTAGGAAAAAGATATAATAGTAAAACTGGAGGACAAATTTTTTCGAAAAACCATATACACTTGAAACACTCTCGAAGGACAATATCCTCCCACGAGCTGCGTCACGCTCTCCAAAACACACACCGATACAAGATATATCACGAATGAGAGTACAGACAGGAAAAAAAAAACAAAGGCACCGGTCGTATCGTCAATAATCCAGCGCTTATCTCTCAACTGCTGCACCGGTCGACTCTTCTCTCGGCGCGGCCCCATTATTATATAGGAACGCGTGTGGCCGCCCACGTGACTCGCTTTCTCCGCCATTTTCGCGCCTTAAATAGCCGAGAGAGGAGGATAGCCTTGCGGTGTCCGGAAGAAGAAGAAGGAGGAGGAGGAGGAGGAAAAAGGCCATTAAAAATTACCGTACACTTTCCAATAGCCGCTTTTCTCACGGCGATGATCTGCGGTGAAATTCCGTGATGGATGCTGATGCCGTCGCTATATATTCTATAGGTTCCGTTTTTTTTCTCTTTCTATATACGGATTTTCGAACGGCTCAATTCGAGACTGTATAGATTTATGTTATAACTCAGTTTATACCGCGCGCGCGGCCTGTTTTCACGTGTTTTTAGGCATTAGACTCTGCGGGTTCATACAAAGTATATACAGTATATATTTATGCAAACGACATGGATGCCGCGGTACACGTATACGATATTTTCCACTGCTTATAATCCTCTCTCGCGCTCAAATGGACCGTAAACACCGTCTGGTTTTCCGTAAAAACGATATTATACGAGCCGCCGCCGCTGCGTAAATTATATTCTTCGAATACAATGCCATAAAGGCGAAGATACCGATGACAAAATCTCCGAACAGTAAATACGAAAGGAAAACTCATCGTATAATAAATGCATAAAATATAATGATACCACAACTACTGCACTGTTTTCAATGAACCGGAGGCATCGCATCGCGTGCAGATCTGTACAGTCGCGTGTAATATGCAAAAACCAGGCCGACGACTTGCCGCATTGTTCCTATGTATATACATATACCGTCGCTTTTATTGTTTCCTTCTCTTCGGCAGCTGCAATGCACTATTTTTTTTTTTTTTTTTTTTCAACCTACTCGGTGCGTTTTCGGTATGCGTCTACATAACGGGTTCGACGGCGACGTCCATTGATGATGGACACAGTATATAGGTGTATTTACACGCTGGACGTGCAATGAAAGATTCATGAGGGACGCGCGCACATTGTTTTCGAAATCTCGACGCGTATATATACCCGGGCTCACTTATATTGTCCTGTGGTTATATTGAGCGACGTGATGATGATGATGATGATGTGCTGTCGTCGATGAAATTTCGAGTGATTTTACGGAGCTTTTAGTATGATTTTGCTTTTGGTCTTCTCTTTGTGCGAGTATTTCAGCGTGCGGAAAATTGGAAAGCGTTAACCGGAACGCTGTAAAATCTCGGAGACAATTTACAGAAGGTAGTCAATGATTTTTGCAGAGAAAGCTGCTGCTGTCATTCTATTTTTCTTTCAAAGAAGTAGGTCTCTGTAAAATGACAAAAAAGTATGGAATTTGCATAACAGTATGCGTTTTCAGACTCTATTTACGCACACGACATTCTATTTGCTCTTTACTGTACAGTCGAAAATCTTCTTTTTTTTCTGCAGAGCTACTGCTCGTTAAACACGATAATAACCCGGAATTACGTTTCATTATTATTTGGACGTAGATTCATTTGTAAATTAACTCGTGCGTTCGAACGAATCGAACAGATAAAGCAGAAAAAAAAAGAATAGAAGAATATATACTACACAAGTCAAAAACTCACGCAGAAGTTCGAGCTGTAGCCGAATAAGTACACGGCTGAGCGAGCATCGCATGTATAACGCGTCAAACCGAATTAGATAAGCGTAGCTGCTGTCCTATCCCCCTCGAGAGAGATAAAACCCGCTGCTCCAGAATCTAATCAATCGAGCGCTTCTGCAGGTAAACGGTAATAAAGTCCCGACTCTGATGCAACTGAATATAGTATATATACGAATACAAAACGACTGTATAATATAGGTGTGTACACAAGTTTAAAGCACTCAATTACCGGCTCCATCCGCTCGGAAGTGCGTCTCTCTCGAGCGTAACGAACAGTACAAGTCTTGTTCTCTTTTTGGCATTAAAATTTAAGAAAACGACAGTATAAGCGCGCGCACGATTTAACCCTTTGAAGCTACTATATTATCCTTTTGTCGCGACGCTCGCGCGTCGCTGAATTTTTCATTCTCCTCGCGCGCGTGTGCGCGCGTGTCTCCCCCCAGTTCCGAGGCTGGCTTTAAGTGTACTAATTGGAGGTTATTGTGCCCGAGAGCGACGAGGGGCTTCTGTTTGTTTTTTTTTGTGTCGGCTGCGTGTGCTGCGTTTTGTTGTATTATATGTGAGGAAGCTTCCTTGTATACATATTATAACGTTTTGTTAAAGGAAATATATATAATATATGTCGCCGCATCAGCGTTTTTTTATCATTTCGAAATCGTCCACTGGAATTCGCCGTTTATTTTTCCAAGTGAGGTATTTGAAAACATGCAGCATCAGGAAATTAATAAAATCGAATACGCTCGTACTGTGTAAAGTGGAATAATTGCCGCCAGCTATATACTCTCGGATCTGAAAAATAAAGCGAGCATCACGCGGGACGCTCATTTGCCTGGTACGATCTCTTGGAGAGAAAGCGGTGACGAGGAGGAGTATGGCTCGCAAAAAAGAGCCAGCAGAGACGAATGGCTGCTGCGAGATCGTATACTATATATAGCGGGTCCTAATTAAAGCTGCAATTTACATTGTAATCCACTGCGCCGTCGAGCGAGTGAACTTGAATTAACTTTCCTTGTATGAATTTATATACTATAACCGTGTGTATTATATAGTCGTTTTTTTTAAGATCTTTATATCACGGGATAAAAAAATGCGGATCGATATATCGATGAAGTGTCTTCGTCGAGGTGAGCGTTCTCTCTTTTAAAAAAGAACTTGCCTTAGTTAATATACCGATAGACGCTTTCATATTCTCGACGTAGGCGTCGTTCTCTCGTGGTTTCCTGCTTTAAAAAAACCAGACAGATGTCGAGTCTGCATCTGCCGTTCGAAGATCGAAAGGAAACACATCACAATTATTGGTTTCCGATCTTTTTTGCGTCGCTCACGTCGAAATCGATTATAATGTTTAAAATATATTTTTTTTTTGTTCACCAGTTCACGGCTACATGTATATAGTACAAAAGATGAGGCTAAACTTACGTAATCGCGTGATGTCTGCAGAGAGAAAGCGCGCTGCAGTTGGAAAAGCATCATAAAGCTTGATTTACGGGGAATAACGGGCGCGTATCGCTACTTTTGATTGAATTTTCGTTATACAAGCGCGTCGATAATAAATCAACTACTGTACTTTTTCGCGCGCGCGCGCAGTGAAATTGTATATAGTCGAGACTCGGGCGTTTACTGCCGCGGAAAATCGCGTATAATATAACGGGACAGATCTCGCAGCAGTTCGTTTTACAGTAAATTTCGAAGAAGTCGTATATAAGGTAATTGTTGTGTATACGAGAGAGATGAGCTTTGGAAAAATCAAATTGGTATATTATTGTGCGCTCCTTTCACCTGTTTAATTGCGAGAGTTCGCGATCGTAAATATATAAATGTGAAAGCATCGAATCGCTTTTATAATATATTATACGACAAAAACTTGTCATCCGCACATCAAAAAAAGTTTCAATATACATATATACATCGTTGGCTGAACCAGCATTTTTTGCCGGCATCATCGTAATCGTCGTCTTCACTGTATATATATATCTCTCTCTCTCTCATACACACCTTAAAAGAGCAGGTACATTATACATATACCCACATCTGTCAGGTGTCCATATTATATACACGACGACGATCCGAAACTTTCTCCCCGTATAATAACTCACGAGTGTGTGTGTGTGTCTCGTTCGGAAAAAGTTGCGATGCCACTTTATCCTGTGCACGTGTATATATATAAAATGTAAGTGCATACAGCCTTTGCATCAGCTCTCGAAAATCGGACTGAGAGAGAGAGAGTCGTGAGAAAAAAGAACGCGTGGGATCATCTGGAGTTATAAGGGCAGGTGTGGAAGTTGCTGCTGCTACGGAAGGAAGGAAGGAAACGATCTCGCATGTGGGCTGCTTTAGTGTATAGAGTATAGTTTTAATCCGGAGAGTAAAGGTCCCGGCGAGACGTATTCATCCTCGTCGATGTGTCGCGCCCATTGAAGCTTGTTCGTTCTTTTGTGTGCTGTTTTTTTTCTTTCTTTCTCTCGTTCGCCTTTATTCTCGATGCTTCCTTCTTTCTTTCTTCAGTTCTTTCTTTGGGGGATTTTGGGGTCTGGCGAAATTTGCTAGTTGGATTTCCAGCTTCGGGATTATATTCTGTCGGGCTGCTTTGTTCGCTAAAGAAAGAAAAGTTTCGACCTTTTTGTTGCGTATAATAATCTTTCCACTTGAGAGTCAGCAAAGTGTATGAATATACCATGTATAATAGTTTCCAATTTTTCAAAAATCACATATAACACAGTACCCTATACACGCGGTTTCATTATCAACGTCGTGCATCAGAGACCCAAAGTGGAAAATCAGCGTCCCCTGCACACCGTCGTTATTTCGCGAACTACATCCTATATATACCTATACGATCCGACAGTGCGGAGAGAGAGAGAGGCCAACTTTGAGAGCGCAATGCAGCGCGTTAATCACGGCCGGACGTTTCAATTTCCTGGCTCTCCATACGTTCGCACACACTATACTGTGCACATATATACAAGCAGACTCTATCTTCGATTCGTCATCCGTATACCGCGCATCCCAGAGTTTAATTGCTCGAATCGATCGGTAGCCCTATTATAGGCACATAGAAGCACAACACAGTATAGCGAGATTTTTTTCTTCGTTAAAACACGAGATACAATAACATAACAGAATAATATCAAAGTGGGTGAGCCGAATATCGCACGGGGCCACACACGTTTATGTTTAAAAGAGAGAGAAATCTGGCGCTGTAGGTCACTGCCTCATCCCGTGTTCTGCACTGCACATACATTATCGCCTCGTCTTTCTCTCTTGCAGTAGCAGCAGCTCTTCTCTCTCTTCTTCTCGACGGAAATACAAACACATATGCGCGACAGTTTTGCACCTGCGACACTATCCCGGGGGCCTTTTTTACGTGCTGGTATATATGTATCCTTTCTTTTCACTCTGGTATACAATACAGTGCGCTGATTCTTCGAAGTGTTTTTTTTTTTTTTTCATACTGTGCCTCGCGCGCTTCTTTTTTTTTCTTTAATGAAAGTGTCGGGGTGACGAGATTAATGGCTGCGAGCGTCCCGTTGGAATTAGAGTTTGCATGTGCTGACGCTTGTTTGGTAGAGCTTTGGATTTTGACGTGGAAGGTTAATTCTATCATTGGAGCGAAGAGGATTTTCCTTTCTTTCTTTCTTTTTGTTTTATTGCGGCGAGAGTGGTTTTTACTCGAGCCAACAAAAGCTTCAGATCGATGAAAAACATCAGTCTCTCTCTCTCTCTCTCACACCTTCAAAGAACAATCTCATAATAAACTCGCTCCTTTTTTATTTCCTCTAATCAGCGATAATATATTGACTCAAGATAACATCCACTCGCTTCTGCGTCATTTGTCAAAAATAGCGCAAGCGCAGCTCTCGCGACAAAATAATTTTTCACCCTCAAATACTCCACACCCTTTTTAATACACTACATAACCGCCACCCAGCAGAGCTTATTTTCATTATCCTGAGATAAAAAGTTTCTCTCGCTCCCGATGAGAAATATATAATATAACATCTATGCGGCGAACCGCTTTGTATACAAAGCGACGCTTTATTTATAGAAGGCGCAAAGAATATAACATTCGCTGGAAGTAAAAAGTCGCGCGCGCGTGCGCTTATATATACGAGGGGGAGAGAGCACTACTGTTGCTTTTAAAGAGGACATTAATCTGTCGCGATTCAGAAATAGCTCTCGTGTTGATGCCAGAACGCGTGTGCATCACGAGAGAGAGAGAGAGAGCACACTCGGGCGATGCAGTTTTTGTCGTATTTTTAATAGGAACACGAGAGCGTCTGAGTTTATATGTGTGCGATGTATATACTTTTTTTCTTGCTGCTGATGGTGCGCGGTGAGAGCGCTTGATTTGTTTTACGTGGAGGGGTTAATGCATTCGTGATGTAGTACGTTATCTTGCGCTTGGTTCGAAAAAAGTATGTACGAGTGTGTCACTGCAGCAGGTATGGCGTTAAGTGTAACGTGTGATTTTTTGTATATGAATAATAATGTTGGAAGGAAAATAAAGATTTTTAATCTCACAAGCTCTGTAATGTACGATTACACAAAAAAACTTTTGCATTTTCAGCAAAAAGAAGTAGCAACGAGAGATCTGCAGCAGACTATACCGAATATCTGTGCCAACTTTTGTATAGCTATATAAAAATCATGTCTATATACGAAGAACGAAAGTATATAGAAGCAGCTCAGAAAGAGATATATATCTCCGCGGGCGATTTTTCGACCAGGTGCGCGCTGCAGTTTGCAGACGAGACGGCCCCGCAAGCTCTTTACCCACTCGCGGCGAAAACGCTTTTTATACTTATACGTCTCTGCGCTTTGCCTCAAAAGAGAGAGGAGAGAGAGAGAGAGAGACTTGCTATAAGCGAAGAAAGCCTGCCGACGACGTCGCGCGCATCTGTATTAGTATATTATATATACATACGTCGTGTTGTTTGGCTCTCTGTATATAGACGCATCTGCATTATGTCTATATATACATACACAGTGGGCTGTTATGGAGTAAGAGAGCGAGTCTACGTAAAAAGTAGGTGGAGGAGGCTTTCAGTGCATGGACGGCGCTCTGCTGATGTGTACGTTCTGCGAGATATATATATATATATGGGATTGGTGAAAGAGACGGATTTTCGATTTGTATGTATAATACACGGTACGGTGTATACTCTGTACATGAGGGTTTGGATGATATGGAACGAAAAAAAATAGAGATTCGTTTGTTTTTAACAATAGTATCTTATTTTAATTGGCTTGTTTGCTGAATCGAAAGCTATTATATACTATATTTTTTTTTGTCAACCTAAATTCGATCTAAAAATAAAAACCCCATTGAAGTCCCCCTTTGCGCTCGCCGACACAAAAAAAATCCACGCCCAAACAATTTCCGCTTCCAGAAAACAAATGAAAAAAAATCGTGAGTAACTCTGCAGCAGCAGCACATGCCCGCTAATACGGAAGACAGCCGCGCGCGCAGCTTCGTCGCGTCTTTTACTGTTCGGCCGCAGAAATAACTGTTTGCGTCGCGCTGGACCGCTAGAGAGCTGTATAGCGTGAAGAGAGAAAAAGGAGCCGCAGAGCCGCGCCTGGAAAATAGACGGAGATATAGACGATCCATCGAGAGAGAGAGAGATTGGAGAAGTTTGCAGCTGCTGTTATAGCCGAGATTCGCGCTGCAGATGTACCGTCGAGGACGTTTCGTTTATGGTATATTAATAAAATGTATAAGAAATCGAACTGCAGTGTTTCGAATCGTTTGGTATAAAAGATAATACGAGAAAGGTACCGGTTTGCAATGAGGATGACGACTTTATTTAATCGAACTACACTGCAACCGAAGCCCTACGAATACGTAGATATATCCTGACCTTTCGAGTGCGAATCGAAGCCCCGCATATGCAGCACAAACGATAAAAACACACGCGTTCGCCGGTAATCTCTCCTGCGTTTAATATTCAAAGCAAAGAACATATAATTGCATACCGCGCAGTGCAAAAAAAAAAAAAACTCTAAATGGAAAACTAGAAAAATCTGCTGGAGAAAACTACTTATTCGAGCACAAAAAACAACACGCTCGCTTGAGAGAAGAGAATCCGAGAGAGGAGAAAGGGTGGAAAAGAGAATATACGAGCGAGAACTTGGAGCAATTAAGAGAAACTGAGAGAAAGAGATAAGAAAAAGAGGAGCTATATATATACAGACACACAGTACAATGGACATTCCGTTCTCTATCTCGACGATTTTCTCACGTCGTCTCTCTGTGTGTGTGTATATTGGCTTTTCTCGATTGCAACTATGCACTGAAAAATGCGACGTGTGCAGTTTCATCCTTTTCATCCATCGAATGTAATTCGGCCGAGGATATATATATACCTACCTATAATGGAAAGACGAAAAGAAGAAAGAAATATATACATATACACACGACAATGCTTATATATGTGTATCAAGGCTGAATTGAAAAAAGAGCCGGGATGCAAGCGCACAAACAAAAGATGAGCAGCGGAGAGAAGATGTATATATATATAACGTGTGGATAATAAGGAAACAAAAGGCCGAGTTTCGAAAGATCGAAAGGCTGATGCTGCAGCAGCGCTGAATATAAAGAGCCTGAAATATTATACCAAACGGAGGTAAAGACTTGCTTCGCGTTTTCTTTGAAAAAAATTGAAACACGGGAGAAATATGAATAAATCATCGAAAAAAAAAAAAAAATCGGTCGCTGCACACACAAACTCCAAGAGAAAATATTGCGACAGACGTCTCTGCGTCGAGTCAAAACACACTTCGTTAATTTATGAAAATCAATTTGAAAGCAAGTCTGTTATATACCTATATATATCTGCGTCGTCGCGGCGGCATAAACAAAAAAAGTATATATACCTACTTTCACCGAAAACGACTCTCTTTCCTCTCCGAAATATATATTATCTATAATGAAGCCATATCGCATAATAATCGCTGACAGCCGATACATACGGAAATTTTCCCGGAAAACTTGGTCACGGTAAAACAAGAGCTGCCCGCACCTAATACTGCTTACAACGACGAGCGGAAAGATCCAGATAAACGCAACGACGACGCCGAAGAGAGATCCGAAAGAAGACACGGCTGCAGAGACCTAAAGAGAAAAAAAAGCACATCACAGACGCGACGAGAGAGAGAGATATATAGGGGGCGATGCACGAAGGATATCGCGTGGCGCGCGCAGGTATAAGAAAAGTCGGTGAAGCGGCGAACGAGAGAGAAAGGAGAGACAGAACCATACCTGCACGTATACTATATAGTCGCGCGCGTTTTACGTGTATAAAATACTCGGCACGTGAATACATATATACCTATATACGTAGACAGGTTCAATGCATTCACGCGCAATGGTGTCTGTGTGTATTTATATATACACAATACTTATATACCTGTATATAGAAGGAAAGACAGAGAGAGAGAGAGAGAGAGATGACCCACTCTAGACTAGCGACGGGACGACTCGTCTCGATTCGCCTACATAAGCTCGTTTTCTTTCTTTTTCTCTTCTCTCCTGCGGTTAGGTGTGTATAATGGCGAAGGAGGGAGTATATGTAGGTGCACCGCTGAGTTTTTGCTCCCTTATAATGGTATAGGCGCGCTGATGATGCATCGCCGAAATATTCTCTCTTGGCTGCGCTTTGTTGCTATACGTGACTCTTTGTCGTTCGCTCGGAGTGGAATGTTTCATCAGGGCCCGGTTTTCCGGGAGCTTTTTTAACGCGATATGAAAAGCCTTGGGGGACCAGTTCTTCTGGCCGAGAGATAATGCAGGACTGAGGTGTAGTGTGCGTGTTTTCGTTTTATCGACAGTAAAAACCTGTTGATATTATTGTTATTATTATTGTTGTTGTTGTTGTTGTGTCCCTGAATTTTTTGAGATTCGCGAAAGCGGTTTTCGGATGAAGAATTACACACACACATAACATATACATATACAATACGTGAATTGCGTAAGGCTTTGAATGCAAAGTAAGCGACGGTATAAGTAATCCGGATTCGGCAAATCCTCGGAACTATTGTCGCCATTTGTAATCCAGTTTTTTTTTCTATTCTTTTCTCGGTATTACTGTATATATATTAGGCTCGTCTCGGATTCACTTCCTTCGCGACGCTCGAGCTTGAAATACCTGTTTGATCTCCGGTCGCGGAAAAGAGGAGGAAGTGCGTATCACGCGCGTCTGCGGTATATACAATTGTAAGCCAACTTGTACGACACGCTGTTCAGACCTACCAATTAGTTACTTTTTGTTTTCGAGCTTCGACGCGCCGAGGCTTCGTGCAAATAATATACGCTATTATTCTTAATGAGGGCGTACGCCAAATTAAAAATTTGAAATTTTCGTCTTCCTTGGCTCTAAATGTTAAATCAATTTATAATTTTTAAGGAGATATACTCGGTCGGTAATAACGAAACAAGACACCCCCTATATGAAAATCTTAATTTTTTTCCCGATAAAAACCACAATAACTGTGCTCATAAAAATGTTATCTCTCACACACTAAGTGCAACGTGATTATTGTCACTTAGAGGCAGGCAAAATCCACGAATGGGCCGAGGGGAGAAGAAGAGCTGCATAGCGCCGGGGAGAAAGAGGGAAAGTTTTAATGAGGATATGGCTGATAATTAACCAACTGAACTCGGTACAAAGCGCGTGCGAAAAAGTTTGCCGCTGCATATATGCTCGTGCCGACTTAAATTTGGTCGTCCTCCTTTTTTTCCTTTCGCGACTTAATTCGTGGGAAACTGGGAGTCTTGTTATCTGCGATTTAGTCGTTATACTGGGCTTTTAAGTCTTTAAGATAATTGCCGTTATAATACAGAGAGAGAAGAGATTTCGCGCGAGGGAGATCTTTATATATAGCAGTAATTTTCGTCGGATTGTCTTTTTAGACAATCCCCCCTTTTTCCACAAAATACTTCTCAGCTACTGTAGCTACATTATTATTTTCAATATAGTCTTTAAGAATATTGAATCAAAATCAAAAGCTAATCTGCCTATCAATCTCTTGTTACAGAAAGTGCGGTGGTGAGAGAATATCCAAGCATCATCTCATTATCATCATCATCATCATCTCCAGAGAAGCGCCGATGGCAGTCCGTGGATTGCCTCCTACTCGTGGCTGTCGCCCGACGCTTCCCACGTCCGGCTTCACGAGTGAGAGGAGAGCGCGGCGCGCCTGAGCGCCCACCTATATCGGCGCCCGCTCTCCTCGCTCTGCTGCTGCTGCTGCTGCTGCTGCTGCGACCGGACGCCCATCAGAGCAATACACCACATACGCACACACTCACATACGAGAGAAAGAGAGGAAGTCGGGAAACCACGAGCTGCTGCAGCTCTGCATATAGGTATAGAACGACCTGCGTGTGTATATGGTATATATAGTTACGCTTGAGATTTTTCCTTCAATGGAACGTTCGGATATGTGTGTGTCTGTGTTATGAATGGCCTGTGTATAAGATGAAAATTATGAATCGGAACGTGTAATGAAGAGTAATTGGCTCACGCTCTTGGATTCGATATTATGCTCGGACGCGATGAAAATAAGTGTATAACTAAGCACACTTTTATAACGAGTCTTGTGTACCCTGGCGTGCGTTGATCGGTATTATAGGTATACTTTTTTTTTAGAAACGATTGTAATCTCTCTCGCGGCTATATGGTTATATTCAGCGGAACCTCGTGACCATGACGGGATCTCTGTGCGCTCCTTTGTGTGTTTCCGACTTCCCGCTAATTATTTTTACTTTGCGCGTTGTGTACTGTATATATATATGTGTGTGTGTGTGTGTGTGTGTGTGTAGCACAACGAGTATAGATAGTAATTGTCATGGATTAAGTCTGCAGAAACTTGGTGTTATTATTGTGAAAATTATTCGGTTCTAGTTCGAAGAGCCGTGAACACGAGTATTTTTTCTTTAAATTACTCTCGTTAATATTATTTTCTGCGAAGGATACAATCACTCGCTGCGTTTGCTTCAAGCGAAGTAATTGCCTTCTGCGTACTTAATTTCAACAATTTAAGAATTATAAAAATACTTCATCTTTTATCGTTTCCTCTTAAAATAAACTCACCTCCAACCGCGATCGTCCACAGCCGATCAGCGACAAATCACGCTAATCGACCAAACAATACTTAAAGAAAAACAGTCCGAACCAGATCGGTCGCCAATTCCCACGCGTAATCCCAAAAACCTCCTCTCGAGAAAAAACTAGGCTTTGACCCAGATCCGCATATCGATCGTCGAAAAAAAAAAAAACACATCTAAATCTCATTTCACTTGTTACAGCAGCTCTCGTCTATATAAAAAGAAGAAGAAGAAAAAACGTATAGGCTGAGAGTTTGAAGAAGGAGATGGGCGCGGGTATGGGCAGGAGCGGTACGGGCGGGGGCAGCAGTCTGCTGGAGGCTCTGCCGACGGGGACACCACTCCACGTGGCAATGCTTGGACTCGACAGTGCCGGCAAGACTACAGCCCTCTACAGGCTCAAGTTCGACCAGTACATCAACACTGTGCCCACCATCGGCTTCAATTGCGAACGGATACGAGGAAGCATCGGCAAGGCCAAGGGTGAGTTGCTTTGTTTTTCTTTCTTTTTGCTTGTGCGAATCGATGATGATGCCAGGCTGGATAATAATGAAAACCATTTTATGGAAATTTTGCTAATCGCTCTTTTGTTAATCTCGCTATAAATGTGTGCTGTTCTTGTAAATTGGTCATGTTTTTAGAAAAAAAATATTCTTGGAACAAGAAGCGCGCTGTGTATATATAGCTGCAGTCTTTTAAAAATACGGGAACAAAGAAAAGTAGACAGACTAAAGGCACGAAACACTCTGATGACTGTACTCAAAAATGCACATATATATAATTGCGAAGAGAGAGAGAGAGAGTCACACTTCATTATTCCGAGTACAGCTATTTTCAGCCAACCGAGCAAGAATTAAAGGCCAATTCGCTCTCGGAGCGTCCCTGTAAACGTATAAATAAGACACTCATTGTAAGCTCATTAACCCTCTCCCGGGAGACTAGTCGCCAGAGAGAAAGAGAGAGAGAGAGATAATTCGCACAACATATACACCGCTTGCGCAAGCGCTATACACTGCATTTAAAATTCCCGAGATAATTACCCTTTCGTTCGAATTCACGATGCGCGCCATAATTCCTCATCTGCATAAATAGTATACGAAAACAACGCTCCGAATAAAGCTCAAGCAAATCGTAAAAAACTCGATTACAGCGCTAAGCCTCGTTTTCTTAAAAAAAAACAAGGCTTAGCGCAGAGCAAAAGATCGGCTTATATTATACACGTTATGCGTCACATATGGAAGTGTGAACATCGAGATTTCTTCGATAACAGAATGAAAGCGCTGCAGAGGGATGAGTCAGTGCTCTTTACATTATATTGCTACACGATCGAGAGATCAATTTCCTTTCGCCGCGCGGACATATTCTCGGAATGGAAATTTTACATATATTTTTTTCTCGATTACGATAACATTTGCATATCATCGCGCTTCGTACGTCCTTCTGCATAAATCACAATGATAAACTATCGCGAATTCGCTTCGCGCCAACTACTCGATAATAATCAGCGCAAGCACATCACAGCTACTGATGACGAGGACGAAATATTCGCATCGAAGGAATATAGTTCCGAGTCACTGCGTCCTAGTCCGACGCGTTATTGCATTCCCGCAACTTGAACCTGTATATATATGTGTATCCTAGCGCGCGTCTAACGAAATTATAGACCTTTCAATCTACGCGCATTCCTCGAGGAACACACGTATACATAATATACACAGACGCGTATGTGTGTGCGGTTATAATATGCTTGCGGTTAGTTCGAGAGAGGAATCTTCTCTCCGGTGTGTTTTGTGCGATGCGGTGCGAGCAATTTTATGGCTCTCGCGGACGGCGTTTTCTGATATGTGCTCTGTGTGGAATGATGATTATAATTTTGGGGTACCTCCCGCGGTTTTGTTCGTTATTCCGCAGCTTTTGACATTGTTTATAAATCGCTGTGGTGTATCGTCGAACACATTTTAGAAATGTTGAAAGTAAGCTTGCGGTTGAAAATTGATACTCAAAACTTATATATACGGGTGAAAGTACAGGTCGAAACTTAGCCGCAGGCAACATTTCTCACAATGCAACTTGGAGTTAACTAAAAAAGAAAAATTCTTCTTTCACAGGTGTGAACTTCCTGGTCTGGGACGTAGGCGGACAGGAGAAGCTTCGACCGCTTTGGAAGTCGTACACTCGCTGCACCGACGGCATCATATTCGTCGTGGATTCGTGTGACACCGAACGTCTCGAGGAGGCCAAAATGGAACTCACGAGGACAGCCAGGAGCCCTGACAATGCGGGCGTTCCCATACTCATACTTGCCAATAAGCAGGATCTCCCCGGTTAGTCTTGTATTTTTGATTTATTCGTACAGGCGGGGTGAGAGACGTTAACGCGCCACTTGTTGACGTGGGAATATTTCGTCAACTCTATAGGGGATGCTTGCTGTAGCACTTTTTTCTTTCGAATCGTTCTCGATGACGAAGTGCTTTCCCGGAGGAGGGGACGGTATATATTTTCAAGGGGGCGGCTGGATTCGAGTCTATTGAATCTAATGCGATCGTTTGTTTCGCCTCTGTGACCTACTTTGCTCTTATATACATCTCGCTTATACTCTGCGCTTTATTGTAATGGAAGAAAATTGAGACGACACTTTTTTGTATGATTAACGATCGCTTTTTTTGTCGAAGATGTATACTGGATTGATTGCTAAACTGCGTTATTCAAATGTTTTAAACAGCGGAATTCGCAGAGTTTGCTCACTGCGGCTCGCAAAGTCAGAACAAACACGATCGATTTTTCCGTGATTCGGTTCTACGACGTGTTTTACTTGTACGAAAGTTGAGCAGAGATCACTGTACACGGTGCCTGACGAGAGTTTACTCAGTCTAACGATATTTGCTCTCTCAGACTAATAAAGATATGGAGATTCGCTCACACACACACACACACACACACACACACACACACACACACACACGCAGGTGCTTGACATGCAAATCACGAGTGTATATAATATGCAAATTCGAGACACCGAAAAGTTCACGCTCGTCGATTTTTTTTATATCAATCCATTTTGAAACTTCCCTAACGAACTTCAGAATTCGGAGTAAAAACCGAACAGCTTGCAGTCGATTAAAGAGTAACTTTTAAGTAAGTGGGTTAATCCGGCGCACATAGTCTCTCAAATGTGAAAGGTACCTATATAACGTACTCGTTGTACATCAGTTGTTGTTTTAGAGATTTTTACATAAGCATTGCGCAACACACTCGAATTTCGCATGTGGTCCGTTTCGTTATATGTATACAATATATTGTTCTCGTTATTACGAAATAATACCGACGTGTAATGAATCGTTCTCACATTATTGCAGTGTATATACATATACTACAGTGACCTTTGATGTCCGGTTATTATCGTTGGGAATTTTAGACTTTTACGAAACGCGGCTCTTTGATGCGCGTCGTCTCTCGCAGTTTACGAGGCACAAGTGACGGGGCTCCAACTTTTCCTGCTTCTTCAATTAGTTTCAAATTGACGGCGGCGTCGCGCACTCGCTTCGGGTTTAATACACACCGATGGGGGATGACATCACGATATTACTGCAGCTGCGCAGTAAAGACGCTCGACGATTAATAATTTTTATATAAATTTCCGCGATAAGTGACGCGCCGAGGAGTTCTAAGTAACGCGCGATGCTGCGGCTTGAAAATTAAAATGATGCTGTGTTTCTGAACCGCTGTCTTTATGTGGAAATATAATATCTTTTGTATGTGAATATGTATAATATATTAAGAAAGATTCACGTTATCGACCCCATTTGTATCACTGACAATAACAACAAAATTCTTGCAGGTGCCAAGGAGGTCGAGGAGCTAGAAAAGCAGTTAGGCGTGCTGGAGCTGTCGTCGATGCCGGGCTCGGCGTGTATCCGGGTCCAACCGGCCTGTGCGATAACGGGCGAAGGTCTGCACGAGGGTCTTGACAGCCTCTACCAGCTGATCCTGAAACGACGCAAACTTGCCAAGCTGAATCGCAAACGGGCCAGGTAGGCCAGGGCTTCCGAGGACTGTGCCTGCGTCTTTTGACACTGCGGCTCGAGGCCCGCCGGTGGCGGTGGCCAACAGCAGCAACTATTCCTCGACGATGACGACTATTGCGCCAGCGACGACAACGTCGACTAGAGGAGCCTCTCTCTATCCCCTTCTCGCCAAGTTACCATTCAGATGGACACGGCTCTTCTATTGTATATATTATATTTTTCGCCTGCAGCGCGGCGAATCACTTCTTTCTAGTCTAATACGAAGCGCTACATCGAAGCGGACGTTTTTTCTTTTTTGTTTTGTTGGTTCTTCCTTCCTTTTTTTTTATTTGTCTCTACTTTGTATTATCGCTGTATGGTGTACGTGTGTAATTTCGCGAAAGCCGGAGGAACAATTTACCAACGACAATAAGGTGTCAACTCCTTTTTGTTCTCTGTCTTCTTTCAGAGCCTTTACTTGTCACATTTTTTTACCTTCGACGCGTGAGCGTCGTGTAGTCACGGATTTGTATTGAATATAATAATATAACGACTGACGCTTGACGAATTGCAATAGGGCAAGTGCACTCATGCTAGTCGACCGGAGGATCGTGCGCTTGAGTTGACGTTGCTTTGCTACAAGTCCCCCGTATTAGTCGTTGGTCGTAGTTTCATTCGCGACGATTCATAATCTGTAGATAGTAGTGTCTTTGTTTACCCGATGATGTAACACGAGATTGTAAATGAGCGTTTGGATTGGAATGAGGCGTCAAAGACGCGAATGTCGGTAAGGCAGGTCTCCGTAATCGAATGTTTGTAGAAGTTATAAGTCGCTATGCCGAAAAGTAGATTGGCATCGAGAGGGAGTGCGACGGCGAAGAAAACGAAAAAACCTGTAGGAGTTTTATATATGTGCCTAAGTATCGTAATAGCTCTTCCGCTGTGTAGTCTTGATGGGAAAAAGTTAAGGTGAAGGAGGACAAAGCTCGCCGAAGTATACACGACGTGAAGATGAACTGGGATGCGAAACGCGCATGACTGTACCGATCACTTACGCGATTCGCGTTATTATCAATGATAGGTGTAGCATTGAAGTATATCTCGAGTATATGAATAGAATACAAGTCGTTGTTGTTTGTTTTGTACCTCGACTTTTGAGAGTCATTCGAAATTCTATTGTGCACACCCTGTTTCGCACTTCACATATACATATTGCTATTATACATAACTATACATATATGACATAAATATATATAGATACATATATATTCGTGTACTTGCCCTTGTTGTGTTTTATCGCCCTTGTTGCTGTATTTCGACATTTTATTGTAAAGAAAATGAATAAACAAATATAAGAGAACGTAATGTACATAGCGCGTAGACTATAAGCGAATACGGATTATTGTGTATTGTAAGCAAATGATCGCTTTACGACTCGTCGTTTGGGTCATTTTATAAGACGTTTTTATAGATGTAAGTCAGCCTAATATTTACAAAGATTAAGACAAACAAGTTTTAGCGCAAAGATACATCGCCGAGTTTCGAATTCTCGGCTATATACATAATATACATATATCGATGCAACAATTTACACGTAGACGTTCCTGATAATTCAGTGTATCGAGAGGGTTCTCAACAAACCGCATCAACGATCGTCATAAAGGCATTTCCATTAAAGAGATAATTGACCTAGCTTGTAGTATATGCGTCGAATCTATCAGTCGTATAGAACGATTCTGTCGTAAACTTTACTAGCATCGGCGCCTAAAGCTCGCTGTTTTGTTTAATTATTAACTAGCTAAATGATAATATACGTTATCGCAGAATCGTTCGTTCATATACTTAGTCAAATTGAAAAAGAACTTTGTAAATCAACAATAGTCGTTGAAAGTAAGGTTTTGAGAATCAAGAGCAACCGCCAAGGAAAGACTTGCAATTTCAAAAATAAAAAAAAATCGTTCCTTAATTCTGGATCTTACTTCTCTATTTTCATATCGAATAATTATCTTCCATTTTATAAAGAGAGACAAGGAAAAACGTTTACTCTTACTTTTAATCAATGAAAACTATAGAACTTGACTAACTCCGACCTTTTGACAAATCGCGCGATACACCAATTTACAATGAAAATAATTATGCATTATACCTTTGCGCCAATTGTACCGCTCGCAGAAGATGGATTGCCCCATCACGGCGACTATCAATTTTTGACGAAAGTTAGCCGTAATTCAGCATAACTGATATCACCTAAGCAACGCCAAATCGCTTTTTTACTGTAAAAAAAAAGACAATGATACAAATTATAAGAAAAGATGAAATAACTTATTGCGATATTTGCATGAAGATTAAATAAAAAAGCAAATCACGAATGCTCAGCGCACGCACGCGTAATCATTATACTGTAATGTCGCTATCTACATATATCATCATTAAATCATTGTTACTTTCTAAGTAGAGTTTTTGATTTGATTCTCTTTCTATCTCATATCCTGTTGTTTCCTCCCGATCCTAGATCTCTAATCCAAGCTTGGCTATATCATACCTTTTATTCACGGAGAAAAAAGACCCGCCACCCTGATGACGTGCGCGCAAAGCTTTTATCTCAGAGAACAATATTATTATTATTATTATTATTATTATTATTATTATGGATAATTTTAATTGATAACTCTATTATTCAAACTGGTCATATACTCTTATAATTAAATAAAAAAATTTCTTTAACAACTTCTCTTTAATAGTAAAAAGAAGTTACTTAATAACGCTTCGGAAACACCCGCGCTTCGTCAGTGCGCAATTCGCGCAGGCGCACTTCAGTCGATGAGGGCAGCACTATCCAACACTGCGCGTTGCAAATGGCAAAAGCTACACTACGGCAGGCATCGTGTACGATTGTCGATTAAAAGAAATTAAAAGGACTAAAATTCAACTTATTCGTCTGCTTCTGCACTTCTTTACGTCTTGCGCAAGTTTTTGAATTTTTTTAAAAAATTCTGAAAATAGCCCGTTTTTTTGTGAGTACAGTAAATTTATAGGTTTTTTAAAAGTAAATTTAACACGGTCCCATGGTGTAATGGTTAGCACTCTGGACTTTGAATCCAGCGATCCGAGTTCAAATCT